>JBBMKA010018520.1:0-29679 GCA_037833695.1 Sechiopsis laciniata | reverse complement strand
CCACTAACAGCTCTCTAAGAATCCACTAGAAGCTCCAAAGTCAAACACAACTCCGAGCCCTGAAACGAACAAACTGGTCAAAACTAACACCTCAGACCATCAAAATCGAATCCAGAATATCAAATTTACCAAACAGGGAAGAACCTCGGAAAATGTGTCCCGACGACTATATGTACCTCACAAACTCAGCTCGAAAAACGAGAAATAGCTCGGGTCAAATCTGGTCAACAGAAAGTCAACGGGTCAAACCTACCATTTAACCCCAAACCAAACACCTTCAATCTATAACTTGAATTATTTTAAACCACTAGCCAAACAACCATAATCGACAGCTTAAATGGCTTTAAACCACAACCCAAACAAGCTTAAAACTCATTTAAAATAACTTTAAACCTGCAAACAAACACCCTTTATTCTCAACTTAAGTAACCATAAACCAGCAAACAAACACCATCTATCCATAACTTGAATATTCTTAAACTCATAACCAAGTATGCTTTATCCATAACTTAAATAAGTTTAAACTTGGAACAAACACTCCTTAAGCCTCATTTAAATATCCATATACTTGAAAACAAACACCTCTAATCCACAATTTAAATGATATTTACACTTGCAACAAACACTCTTAATCCCAACTTGAATAGCATTACACCAACAACCAAACACCTATCTTCTTCTTCATTTAGAGCTCAAACAACTTAAACCCTAAGAGAGAGAGAGAGAGAACCTCACCCTCAATTCCGGTGGCGGCTGGCATTAGCTGGATGACCACAATGGCGCTACGAACTCGAACTCGTCGAAATCGATGTCCCACAAAGAGCTGGCCGGCGACGGTACAAAGAAACCCATGGCGACCTCTCCTTGCACACACACACGCAGTCGACGGTGCCTTGCATAGCTCCACGCCGACGACGCAGCTGATCCTTACCTCACGACGGCGCACCCACGCGAACAACGGCGACAAGGATAGAGACGGCAGAACTAAGGCTGCGGGCGGCGACGACCAACGAGCAGCAGCGACGAACTCTCCACGACGGCGGTGGCTGAACGGAAATGGACAAGGAAGGCACAAAACTTGAAGAACCAAGGAAGAAGACAATGAATAGTGATTTTGACATAGGGATTCTGAAATTTTCTTTAAATACCAAAGCGAAAAGACCCATTTGCCCCTCAACTTCAAACTTACTTCAAAAGTGCCACAATTCTCATTTAACTTGCAATAAGTTGGGTTATTACATGTTATAAGCTATGTGCATGAAGGATTTAAGTTTTCTTGTTGTTATGAAGTTCTTTAATGTTTTTATCTTGTATGTTTAATTTATGTGTAATACCCTATAACTGGGTCCCTTCCTGAGTATTTAATACACATCCTTTCCTATAGCCATATTTTTTAGATAATGAAGTATATCATGGTGGCTGGCTGAGGAACACTGAGGAGATCATAGGGATCGTCCTAAGTCATTTCTATTCTGCATTAAACTGAGGGCATTTTTATTACCATTGTTAGCACTTTATTTAATAAACTTCATCTTTATTATTTTCAAGGAGGACCCCGACAACTATTTAAAATTTATTTAATGCATTTTTAGTATTTTCCAAAAATTTTGGTGAGCCTTCATTATTTTTATTTTTAGTATTAAACGTATGTATGATAGTTATTCTAGTTTCTAGTTGAGAAATTAGGACCGTTACAAAAGATGTCGGGCAAGATACCCGTCATTTTTTTTAAGATGTCAGTCAATGTCCAATTACCAAATTAATCCAACTAGGGTAAAGTTTATCTTGTCCATCACCCATCTCGAAAATACTCATTCAACATGATTATAAACCTTACTCATATCTACTTTTCAACAATTAAACTCCAACTTCCCTTGTCCTTTTGTTCATAAGATGTTGAATGTATTGGTAGCTAATAAGGACGTTATCAATTATCTGCCCGCCTGAAATCAAAGTACTTTGAAATTCAGAAATAAGGTTTTAGAAGAATCAGTTTTAGAAGGTCTGTCATATATAGCCTTTGTACAATTCTGTAAATCACAATATATAAGTTTATGGGCCTAAAATGATCTCCACCTTCTTTGGCTTCTTAACCTTCAAAATAAAAACAATGTCAGCATGGTTGAACTCATGAATCGAGTCAAAAGAAGTATAGTTTCAATAATATCTTATACAACCTTAGTAATCAAAAGATTACAGATTCGAAATCATCCACTCTTAAATATTGAATTAAAAAGAAAACAAAAAATAAAATTGATACGAATCGATTGTCTTCCATTAAGAATCTAAAGACACATGTTCCACAAACGAAATTTTCACTCTATTCCATTATTTTTGTTCAAAATAAGCTAAGAGCTATTTGAAGGGAAATTGTATTCAATGGTCTCTTCTCACAAAATAATTATAAATGTAGGTAAATTTTAATAGTCATTAATACATTTTAATATTAATGCAGCATTAATACAGCACTATGTATTATTACTACAATATTACTATTAATATCAATGATTATAATTATTTTTTTTAAATGACTATTTTTATACTTATTTTTTGAATTTGACTAATTCCTTTAAATAAAGCACTCTTTACACCCAGCTTTAAGGTGTTCTCATATCGGATAAGTATTTATATGCGTGAGATAGGAACTGATATAAAGTTTTCCATTAAAAAAAAAAATTATTGTCTCTTCTCAAATAATAATAATAATAATAAACCAATATTAGAAAGAAAAAAAAGTTAATATAAATATATTTATATTTTTGTGCTCAGGTGACTCCCACGTTCAACCCCATGTGGCGTTTGTTTTATTAGCCGTTATGGCCTTTTCAGTTTTTTTTTTTTTTTTTTTTTTTTTTTTTTTTTTTTGTCTAATTAGCCGTTATGGCCTTCACTTTTTTTTTTTCAAGAAGAGAATTGTAATATTTTGTATGATGTTAATTAAAAAAGAAAGAAATATATCTGGTAGGTTCAAAATTACTTTTAAACCTTTTTCAAGTACAACATATTCTAGGTTGGAGGATTCGAATTGAATCAAGGTATGTTAATTATCGTTAGAACAATCTTACTTTAATTATAGTTTAGTGGATGGATCTAAAAAATCTATTTAAAAAGAGATCATATTTAAATTATTTTGAAACATTAATTTCTATATACACAAAAATCAAATTTATATATAGTTTAAATCACATAAGTATGTGTATGATCGATTAATAATAAGGTAATAGGTTCGTATTCCTCCCCAAAATTATTATTGAATTTAATTTAAACAAAAAATATAAAATTTTAAATTTAAAATATTATGTTTCATGGATCTCAACTATTTTTAAGTGATCATAAAAAGTTAGATTCTTAAGTGAATTTAATATTAATAACTTTAAAATGTGTGTCGCTGATTCCCTAATAAGTTACACTTCTTTTTTTCTTTTTTTTTGAAAAAAGAAAGTCTGATGTATCAATTCTGGAATTGGCGACCTTTCATGTCTAACGCAACAAACTCCCACTCCCCAACAACCCACATTTCTCTGCAATTCCACTCTCCGCCACCACTCCACCGCCTCCGCCGCCATCACTACTTTCCTGCTCTTTTACATTCTCCACTGTCTTTCACAATTTTGACGCCTCTCCTTCCTTCTTCGAGCGGAAGACTTGCTATTTTGCTTCTTTCTCATGGCTACCACTGGAGCTTGTGTCTTCCATGGCGGTGTGTTCTCTTCTCTCCGGCGGGATTTGATGCCGTCCAACAGGAATCTCAAATCAGGTCCGGTTAGAATCCCTAATGCTCGACGACTTCCTGCTGTTTCTACTACTTCCATGGACCAAGTTGCTTCCGCATCCTCGTCGGAGATTACTGCTACCTCACCGGTGACGCTGACTGATGCGTTTGGTAATGGCCGGCTTGAGAAGAATCAGGAAATTGCTGCGACGGCGATTATTGGAGTTGGTGGTGAAAATGGAAGCCTGTCGAAGTTCCGTTGGGAAGATTCGGAGGTGCAGCGGAGCTTGAAGGATTATTTCGAACAATCGGTTGAGTTGATTAGATCGGACGGCGGACCTCCTCGCTGGTTCTCGCCGTTGGAGTGTGGTTCTCGCTTGGATCATTCTCCTTTGCTTCTGTTCTTGCCTGGTTTGTTTTATCCTCTTGATTTTATTGTTTATTAGTTTGTAATTTTGTTTCAGCTTTTCGTCTTACTTCTAACTCACTGCTCATTTTATAGAATTACAAACTCTTATTCTTCATGTTCTCTGTTTAACGTCTATGTATTTCTTTTTTCTGATTCTTCTGGCCTATCGTAATTCGATGCGATCAGTTTATGATTTGAATCTGCAGGTATTGATGGAGTTGGACTTGGACTTATGAAGCATCATGTGAGCCTGGGGAAGTACGTATCACCTTGAGTTCGAACTGATTTTCAATTATTTGTTTCATATCTTTCAATTCGATCAAAATTGAACTCGAATTTGCAATAACTTGTATGATTTTTGTTGCCTTTCATTCAAGGATTTTCGATGTATGGTGCTTGCATATTCCAGTCAGGGATCGAACGCCATTTACAGGTTATTATCAGCTCGCTTACTGTAATTTGGTCATTATCAGAAGGATTTTTCTTTTTCCCCAACAAAAAGTTCCAGTGGGTAGGAGAATTTTGGTCCATGATTGTCTGAATTTCGTTTACTTTTCCAGTTGAGACTACAATGGACCTCACTAAGTCTGGTTCTATCCATTAAAAGAAATAATCTTAATTAGTTTTGACATTAAGGCAAGGATGATTCTATTTCTAGTGTTTCAACTTAGGTAGATTTAGATTAAGAAAGCTGTATTGGTTATACTGAGTTGTCTCCTATCATGATGAAAAGTGAAACTGAGTGGTCAATCTGCAATGCAATATTGGCAGCTTAATTATCTTAAAGCCTCTGAGTTGTATGATATAATGCAGAATTGCTGAAGTTGGTAGAAAAAACCGTAAAAGATGAGCACTGTCATTCTCCAAAGAAACCAATATATCTTGCTGGAGAATCCTTGGGAGCATGCCTTGCTTTATCTGTTGCTGCTCGCAATCCTCATATCGACATTGTATTGATTTTGTCTAATCCAGGTAAGCTTAATGAACTATTTGCTGAATTTACTCGGGGGAAGATGAAGATGCTAGCAATTTATTGAGGGCCTTTATGAAATCTGTGTTTGGTAGAATTTGATGCATGATAAAAATAAACATATGTATTCAATATATGAACCTTTTGGAGTTCAATTACGTTTTGTGTAATATATATTCTCTACTGAATGATGCTCTTCTGTTTTCCCTGGCAGCTACTTGTTTCAACAAATCACCATTACAACCTGTAGTTTTTTTGTTGGAACTCATGCCTGAATCATTGCAAGTTAGCTTCCCTTACATACTGAATTTACTGAAAGGTTTTCTTTCCTTGTGATTCACGTTTTATTCTCTGTATTTATTGGTTGAATTACATACTTCATTTGCACTCGGTAAGTTTATTTTTTGTTCACAATATTATTTCTAGATTCTCAATTAATAATTGAATGATTATGATAGGCCCCCAGCCATTAGACATGTTTACGCTCGTAGGGGGAGGAGGGGAAATGTCAACTAAGGGGCAGGATGGTACTTTTGTGTTAAGACTACTAGTTTTTTATTAGTATTTCTCTTTCAGTATTTATAAGTGTTGTGTGTGTGTGTGGGGGGGGGGGGTTTCTTATTCAAATGATTTTTGGTTTTTCTCATCCTAAAGCATCTCTAGATGTTTGGTTCCATCTCATCCTCTTCCAGTTGTTTGCCCATATCAAAGTCCTTTGTCATTAAGATTTCATATTTCAACTTAATCTTTATTGCTATTGTTATCGTTTGCACTCTGCACAGCCTTTACAATCGGTGAGAGCATTCTTCCTACAGCACGTGTGAAGACACAAGAAGCATTTTTCTTGTAAATTCAATTGTATGTCTTTAAATCCTAAACTGCTGCTTGCCCTTTAAATGGATGGGCAAGTTGCTTTGTTCTTGATTGAAAATTGTCCTTCCAAATATACTTATTGTGTAACCGATTTCAAAAGTTTGAAAATATTGAACTTAATATGATATTAGATTGAAAGATTTAAGTTTTAGAACCTGGAATGTAGCTTTTGGACATAGAGGTGATTATGCTCTTGAGGACCATGTTTAATTATTGCTACTTCATGATGATTTTTAGCTTTATACAATAATTGATGGCAACATATTTTTTAGGTGACACATCTAGGCTGCAATTGGTTAATGTCGTATGGCAACGAATAATTGGTGAACTATCGCAGGATCTTGCTGCATTATCTTCTCACCTCTCTGTAAGACAAGCGCTCTCTGACCTGTGTTGAAAACCAAATATGATAAGAGATTGTTTCTCAACATAATACCTCCTTAGAATTTTATGAAAAGTATTACTTGTTACTGGTTTTTCTTAACAGTGAAGTACACGTTAATTTTTTTTATCCTGTGCTGATCTTATGAGATTTAATTAATGATTGAGGTTACAGGTTCTTGCTGATATCTTACCAGTAGAAACGCTCATCTGGAAGTTGCACATGCTTAGATCTGCTTCAGCAGATTCCAACTCACGGCTCCATGCTGTGAAAGCTCAGACTCTGATACTCTGCAGGTCTACATCTTAAGTTAAAATCCTTTAAGCTAACAATAATGAAGAGAATTTGCTTTGTATGTGTCTAGCTTCTGTGCACCCTCCCCTTCATTTCTTCCACCCAGATCAGACAATTAACGGAAGTTTGTTTTTTTCGTTCCACTCCGATTTTTATGCTAACCTTCATCCACAAATTTGCTTTAGTAGCTTCAGATAATTGAATCCAGCTCTTTTATCATTTTGAGTTTGACACTATTGAAGGAAGATGGTTGTCCATAGAAGAGGTGGAGTTTTGGACAGGGAATCAATTAGCTGTGTACTCTTGCTTTTAAAGCTAATAGAATTAAGGACTTGACTTTCTAAAATAAGGTCTTTCCTAACAGCCCTAAGCCCACTGACCCCCTACATTATAAACTATTTGTGTTCTTCAGTTATGGTTAGCTTTAATATTAGTATAATCCAGAATCATTCTTAGCCTCCGAACGAGATAGTGGAAATATAGTCATTATACATCTTGTTTATGGTCTTGAATTATTTTGTCTGTACAGTGGCAGAGATCAGCTGCTACCCAGTATTGAGGAAGGTGAAAAACTTGAGCAGTTTTTGCCAAAATGTGAGATTCGAAGATTTTCCGACAATGGGCATTTTCTGTTCTTGGTAGGAGACCATTTTCCTTGTATGGAAGAAATGTAACTTTCTCAGAGCTTTCATTATTCTGTCTATTTAATCTTCCTACTTAGTACTGACTAGAAAAGCAATCAAAACCATACGATTACAAATAAGAATACTTAAGGAGGAGAAAAGAAACTGTTTCTGTTTCATGTTTGTGGAGGAAATAGATAAAAGAAAAGCAACTTCCTTCTCTTTATTGTACCTCTTCTTTTTTTCTTCCAATGCAGCTGGTTCCATTTCATTGAGGTTGTTATAAACTTTATTTTCCAAATAGTATGTGAAATGGTGGGAATTCACTGAAATTAATAAATAAATAAAATAGTTCTGCTAATGAATGTGTGGCAGGAGGAGGGTGTCGATTTGGCTGCTACAATCCGAGGTGCTAGTTTCTACCGCCGATCACAATACCTGGACTATGTTTCTGATTTCGTCTCACCATCGCCAGCTGAAGTCAGAAAAATATACGATGACCATAGGTGATTACATTTTGACACAAATTGGTTGGTACAATTATTTTTCAGCTAATTATTTTCTCTTCTTTGTTAAGAAAGAGTCAGTCAACTAATATACTTAACTGATGTGAAGGTATTGGTTGGGATATCAAGTTTGTGGATTTTGAGAATTTAAAAGAAGAATTTATGGTGTTTCAGAATCAATTGATTCTGTCTTCAGCACTTCATTTATAACAATTTTAGTAGCAACTCATTTACATACATACTATTCTTGTGCTAGATTGATAGAATTGGCGACTAGTCCGGTGCTGCTTTCAACTCTACGAGATGGGAAAATTGTGCGGGGACTCGCAGGTATTCCTGATGATGGTCCGGTCCTGTTTGTTGGCTATCATATGCTATTGGGACTAGAATTGGCTCCCATGGTAAGCCAGTTCTTCAAAGAAAAGAACATAATTTTACGAGGGATGGCACATCCAATGATGTTTACAAAAGCGAAAGAAGCACAGTTACCTGATTTAGCACCATATGATTCATTTAGAATCATGGGTGCAGTTCCTGTCACTGCTAAGAATTTCTATAAACTTCTTTCTTCGAAGGCTCACGTCTTATTATATCCTGGAGGCATGCGCGAGGCTCTACATCGGAAGGTAAGTTGATTGCGACTGATGAATTGAAGACACTTCTTTCTTTCAAGTTTAATCATTAGCATCAAATTTTGTTTAGATTATCTTCTGTTTAGTTGACAGGAATTTTATTCTCATAATGAGTTCGTTCAACACAACATTCAGTTTATTTATATCTGGGAAAATGATTCTGTATCATGTAGTTCGACCTGAAATTATTCCTCGGGTTATTTTATTGCATAGAATAGCTCCACTTGTAAATTTGTACTAATTCTTTCTTACATCATATCGACATGATTTAACTTATCACTAAGCAGCAAAAATGCAACACAAGTTGGATCGCCAATGTTTTCCAAGAAAGATTAAGTTGTTGCCTCAAAAGTATGGGAGCTAAAGACCTCTCTTATTTGACTCTCTTTTTATACAGGGTGAAGAATATAGGCTATTCTGGCCCGAGCGATCAGAGTTTATTCGGATGGCTGCTCGGTTTGGAGCCAAAATTGTACCTTTTGCTGCGGTGGGAGAAGATGATATTAGCGAAGTAAGCTCCCCTCCACCATAGCTCACCATTATTCTTTAACCATATTTGCTTTCTTTCACTCTTTTCTTGTCTCTGGATCCAGAATAGTTGATAACTTCAAGTGTTTGGTCATCGGCTCTTTTTGTTCATCAATCCTATTCGTTCAAAATATTCTTTGGTTGCTCAATTCTTTTCACGAAAATTAATATCTTTTGTTACCAGATGGTTTTTGATTATGAAGACCAGATGAAAATTCCATACTTAAAAAAACTAATAGAGAATCTAACCAGTGAAGCCGTGAAACTGAGGTTCTTTCTGTTTTCGTCTTAAACTTAATCTATTCGTAAATGCGTTATCATATTTCTTGCTTGGATGTTTTTCTGAATGGTCTCTATTTTAATAGGGCTGACATGAATGGGGAGGTTGCAAACCAAGATGTCCACCTCCCTGGAATTCTCCCCAAACTTCCTGGAAGATTTTATTATTACTTCGGAAAGCCATTCGATACCGAAGGTACGTTTGCTATAAGAATATGTACTCTGTGCTTGACTAACTCGTGATACATACTTAAATTGTTGTGTATATGAAGGGCGAAAAGGCGAATTACAAGACCGAGAGAACGCGCACAAGCTATATCTTCAAGTCAAGGGTGAGGTGGAGAACTATCTTGCGTACCTAACGAGTAAAAGAGACAAGGATCCTTACCGTCGGTTATGGCCTCGTCTAGCTTATCAAGCTAAGCATGGCTTTTCATCTGAGATTCCTACTTTTGAGTTCTGATTGTTAAATGCAAGAAATCCTACCATAATCCATCTCTATTATTGTTAGGAATTTCCATATAATGCCAATTTGTGGATGTAAATTTTATTCATATGCTGGGAAAAAAAAGGCATTTGATGTGGGAGACCTTGCATTCATGATCACTCATATAATGCCAATTTTTCTTTAAAATAAAAATAAAAATTGATACTTTTGAGTTATTCTTCGTTGCCTATTTGTTATACACAAATCTAAAGTATAATCTTATTGAAATAGAAAACATTGTTGCCCCAAATTTCGTTTTTTTTTTTTTTTTTTTTTTAATTAACAATATTTGGGACTCGAAACTCATAATTAACTTATTACTAAATGATACATGATACTATGGGAATACTAATCCTTTTGACTAAATATCTTTATCAGTATGAAGATGGTTTCAAGTGAATGCAAATATATATATGTGAGGAGATTAGTTTAAAATCTAAAAATTGCTTAATTATGTTTATGTTGATTTTAAAGATCATGAGTATTTACTCAAAATCTAGAGTAGTGAGAGTCCAAAGATTTAATATTTGAATTTTAAATGACAATTGTATAAAGTGTAAACCAAATGTCCCATTTTGGAATGAAAAGGTTTCATAATTTTGAATAATAGACATAAAATCTTGAACCCAATTTTGGAATCATTGTTAACATGTTTTCATCCATCTCTAACCATTAGAGCTTCATCCCATAGCTGAAATAGTACAAAGTCACACCACTTGATTGACAAGATTCCTAAGTTGATTTGGGCTTTCAGCCCATTTTCCACTTTTCACTTCATTAAAATTAAAATTTAAAAAAATAATAATAATAATAAATAAATAAATAAAATTGTTATTATTTAAAAAATAATAATAATAATAATAAAACTCCCATTTTTTTCCTTTCCCAAAAAACTTCCTCAACTGGTTTAGGTTTTTCAACTTTTGCTTTATATTTTTATAATTTAATAATCGAGTGAAAAATATATGTATTGAACTATTTTTCGATCGAGGTTCACTTCAAATAAAACAAACATCTCAAAACATTCATTTACACCAAAATAAAAAAAAGGAACTAAAAAACAAAACAATGGCTAAAATCACACACACTTCAATGGATAAAAAACAAAACAAAATCACAGAATAGAAACTTCGAAATGCATGTGTAAAAGAAAAAAGCCATACAGTTTGAAGCAGACAAATGTTTTCTAAAATAAAAAATGCATTAAAACTAAATAATAATAAAAACTAGTGTTGAAAAGCAAAACTAATATAGCATATTCGATTCCATAATATATATGATTTCTCATATACAATTTAACCCTAAACAGTTTTCTAAACCTCTAAACAACTAAACAAAACCCGCCACGTGGCCTTCATATTCACACCTTTCCAAACACAACTCCGGCACTCCGCCGCCGTGGAACAGCCAAAACAAAAAACAAACCACCCCGGAAAATCCAAAACAAAACCCGCCACCGCCGGAGAAACGAGATTCACAAACGAAGAGTGAGGTCGATCGTCACATGTTCAACATGAGCATTGGGAGAGAGATCGTCCGGCGAAGCGGAGGCAGAAGCTGCGGCAACGGCGGTGGAAGTAGTACCTCGATATTGATTGTTCTGATTGAACCAATATTCATCGAGAAACGCCGAGGAAGGCGCCGCCGCCGCAGACGGGGGCGGAACGTGGTACTGGTAGGTAGTGGTGGTGTGCGGCGGAGCGTGGTGAAGAATTTCAGAGGTGAAGGCCTTGCGAGAGGCGGCTCGTTCTCTCTTGTGAGCGTTCTGATGGCCGCCTAGGGCTTGAGAAGTGTAGAATTTGCGAGAACAGTAAAGGCAAGGGAAAATGCGAGGGGAAGAGTATTGAGACTGCGATTTTCTCGAGGTCGTCGCCGGTTTCGGGGTTGAATCGGAAGGAGGTGTTGTTTGGCTGAGGAAATCGTAAATGGTTGGGTCCGCCATTGATGAAGAGCTTGAAAAATCAGAGAAATGGAGAAAGAAATGAAGAAAGAAGAAGAAGAAGAAGAAGAATGAGGAGAAAGATGGATAAAATGGGGATATATATATATAGAGAGAAGCTGAGAGCAAAAGGGTTTTTAAGTAAAAAAGGTCTGAGTGCAGAGGAATAATATAATCAATGATTTGTTAATTTGGATTGGGACAATATTGCCCTTCTCACTCTCATTCCATTAAACTAATTTGGTAAATATAAACTTCTCCCATTTCTTTTCCCTGCCTAATCAAGTTTTCAATCTTGATCAAATATTAGTAAGTTTTAAAAAAATAATTTTAACATTGGTTTGAGTATTATTTAATATTGGTGGTAAATAAGTGTTACATGATGTTCAACTAAAAATTGAAGTTTCGGCTCATAACATAGGGAAGAGGATTCACTCTCAGATGAGATTTCTTGTTTTCTTCTAACCTCAGCTACTCTTAAGTAAACGAAGAATAAATCAAATCAACTAAAAATATTGAAGTCAAAACATCTCTATTAACTATTATTTTGAACTATGAAGCATAAATCAGAGTTGAGTTATGGTTATGATATTTCTTAATAAATACTTACCTTATACTATTTAATTAACAATGATCAATTCAACTAAAAATAATTAAGTTAAAACATCTTTATTAATTATTTTTTTGAATTGTTAAGAATAAATCAGAAACACTTCTCACTCGGAAAAAAGACTTAACTCTCTCCACTACTAAGTACTAAGTACTATCCTATATTGTAGGTTAATAATTACAATAGAGTATAATTATAAATTAATTTAGAAAAAGACATATTGAAATTAGAACTTTTTAAATTAATCCAAAAAAAAAAACTAAAATATTAGGGTCATAAACCTAAAGGTATAGAGTAGTAGTTTTTAGATAGAAGGGCAAAAATGGAAAAAAGGAGAGAATATTTTTGTTGAGGATTTGGATAAAAAGGACAGGAAGTGGTAGCACTAACAAATCCACTGCACACAGAGTTATGTCCGACATCCACACACCAATTCTTTTTCTTTTTCTTTTTCTTTTACCTGAATAAATATTATTATTAATAATAGTAATAATTAATGAGGTAAAATTTTACATTTACTTTTCTGGTATAAAATTTCATCCTGACTTTGTAGTTTCATTAAACCTAAACCTGTGTTAAAAAAAAAAGTACCCTAATCACTTTCCTTCAATGAAAATCAA
The DNA here is from genome assembly GCA_037833695.1 of Sechiopsis laciniata. Lineage (NCBI taxonomy): Eukaryota > Viridiplantae > Streptophyta > Magnoliopsida > Cucurbitales > Cucurbitaceae > Sechiopsis > Sechiopsis laciniata. The sequence continues at coordinate 16,815 of JBBMKA010018520.1, read as the reverse complement.
TTGTTACACACATTATATTGGTTCAATGCACGTGTTAACTATAAAATTAATTCGATAAAAAAAAAATCATAGAATTAATATTTCAAAAAAACTTACAAATGTGTAGTCAATATACTTTTTAGGTCCCTCACACACATAAAAAAATAAATAAATAAACTTATTTAGATTATATTATAAATTAACAAAATGGACATAACTCAACCGACGTATGTTAAATGTGTTAACAACTACTATGGGTGCAACATAAAACCGAAAAACCGAACCGAATCAATCCAATTCAATGGATCGGATCGATTTTTTAGCACAAAATTGGACATATCGGTTTGTAATTTGAAAAAACCAAAATATTGGATCAGTTCCGGTTTCCATTTTAAAAAATCAATAAAAACCGATCCAAACCGAAATATATATTGTCAATAATTCATATAAAGTCATCTTCCTTCCATTAATATTTCCTTAATTCACTCCTATTTCAAGTAAAAAACATCTTTAAATGATTTTCAATAAGTTAAAAGTACTTCTAACCTTTAAAAAAATAGTTGTTTATGAGAAGTTTCTTTTTTTATGAGAAATATTGTTTTTGATATATTAAAATAAATTGGACATTGGATCGGATTGGATCCATTTTTGGACATTGAAAAATCGAACGAATGGTTCTATACTTTATTGGATATTAGATTGGATCTATTTTTTGAAAACCGAAGATATGGTTCGATTGTCGATTTGGTACAAAACCGACAAAAACCGAACCAAAATCACTCCTAACAACTACAACCTTTTATAATACTAAAAATATTATAATAGGACAAGTTTATGACTATAAATGACTTTTGATCAAATTATTAGTTTAGTTCCTAAACTTTAAATTGATGTCTTATTTAGCCCATGTTTAACTAATTCATTAAAAAAAAATATGATTTACTATATAAAAAAATTGAAACTTATATTGAATGAATCTCTATCATTTAGATTTTGCTTCTAATAAACACTAGAATTTAAAAACTTACAAGTTCAAAGGCTAAATTTATTTTTGAACATTATAGAGATTATAAGGGACTAGAACCACAGTTTATAGTTAACACTTTAATATATCAATTAAGTTATTTTTACGTTGGTTTTAAAGATTAAATTTATAATTTTGAAAATTCAAAGATTAAAAAAAAAGTAAACTGATAATTTAAATCGGAAAAAGAAGCCAAAGCTCTAGTATCTTATGTATTTAATAACCATAAAAGTTATAAGTTCCAAATCCTCTACACTCAAATTTATGTTAATAATAATTTAAGGTTAATTTAGTTTCCTGATAATAATAATAATCTCCCATGCATATAATTAACAAAAGTGTTTATTTTGCGAGAAAATGGAATCTTAATTAAGAATTAATTTATATTGTATTTAAATTATATAGAGGTTTCTGTCTGTACAGCTGTCACTTTCTATGGTTGTACAGCGCAACACTTTTCAGTTGCGGTCAGTGAGCTGAAGCATTGCCCACTATACGCCGGCTCTGTAATTTGTTAAATGTGCTATTGCATTTTCCATTTTCGATTTTTTTTTTTTTTTATTCTTTTGAAATTCCTAAAATTAAAAAAAATAATAAAAGTAAAAAAGTAAAATAAAATAAATAAATAAAAATGAAGGTTTTATTTTCCGTTATTGCAAAACCCAAATCCCGGTTTTTATTATAAGCGAATATACATTACAATGAAACATCATGTCGACTTGACCACTATTGTACAACCAAATGTAACTCTATTACGTAATCTCTCTACTTTTTTTATTTATTTATTATATACTATCATTTTATTGCAATTTAATGGCATATAAATATGATTTTTGCAAAATAATTTTTAGTGGCTTGGTTTGGTTTGAGCTGAAGCACCGCCAGTTTATGTGATTTTCATAATGATAAGTTACATCCGTTTGATCATAATTTGATTTTTTATTTTAAATTTTTTAAATTTAAGCCTATTTTTACCTCAATTTTCTATATGTGTTCCATCTTTTTTACCATGTATCATCTTTTCTTAAAAAAGTATTTGAACGTTAACTAAATTTTAAAAACAAAAACACATTTTTTAAAGTTACTTTTTTATTTCTAAATTTTGGTTTGATTTATAAAAATATAGGCAAGATATAAGGATTCAAGTAAAAAATATATATATATGATAAGATAGTTTCTTTAAGTTTAAATTTAAAAAAAAAAAAGTTAAAAATAAAATGGTTATCAAATATGTCTTAATTTGAAAGAAAAGATAGGAGAGAAAGTTTTTGTGGCTCTATTTGATGTATTATAATTTTTTGTATTTTTGAGGAAAAACTAGATAATTTTTACTTTGAACTTTACAATTTCATCAAATTGAACAGATAAGTATGGTATTTTTTACCTTGTATTCAATTTTTGCTGGCGACACTGATTTTAACCAAAAAGAAAGAAAACTATGTAGAAACTTCCCTAAACTCACAAATATTTCAATAAAACCAAGTTTTCTACAAGTTTGATCAAGCGTGAATTTACCTTAATTTTGTCACAATTTAGTTCGAATTTTTTAATATCATTTTTTAAAACCTTTTTGTTTTTGTACCATACATATGTTATAATTCATTTAAGTATATGTGAATATTTATTTTAAAAGAATGTCATGCCTAAATTTTTTTTTTTTTTTGAAAATCGGGAAATGGAGCTTCGCTCTCCTATACTCGGAGCACCACTGGCCCGTCCCTAGTTTAAGAATTTTTCAGCGGCCTCGAACCAAGGATCTCTCAAAGAAGCGTGCCTTGAAGTTATTGTCCTCGACCGTTGGACTGTCCCTTGGAGATTCATGCCGAAATTAATAAGAAGGTTAAAACTACACTTAAAAAAATAATAAATAAGGTTAGTATTACTATACTTATCTAATCCGAGAGTACAAATGGTATGAAATTGAACATTCAGGGTAAAATTGATCACAACCCGAATAAAAAACTGAGTTTTTTAAAAATAATATGAGTTTTTTTTTTAAGTTGGGATCAACAACATTGAAAGAAAGAAGATTTGAACCATTACATGGTTACTAAATTTTAAAAAAAATAAATAATAATAATAATAATAAAATCGCTAAAATTGCTGAACAATAATTAATGTCTTATCGGAGGCAGATTAGTATACAAATTATTACAAAAACTAACGGAGTGACTTAAATAGAGATTTAAAAATCTAATCTAAATTCTCACTCTATGAAATACAATTACCCACGTTTCTCAAGTTTTTTCCCTTTTATTTCCAAAATTATTAATAAGAATTATATCAATTAAACTTTTTTTTTTTTTTGAGATAATCAATTAAAACTATTTATACTTATAGTGTGGGTAAGTATTTTTTAATTTAGTGAACAATAATACTTTAATGTTATTATAAATGCGTGTCCATGGATAAAATATATATATATATCATTCCTAATTATCGTTGAATTAAAAATATATTTTTAATTCTCTCATAGTTGTAACTCAATTTTTTTTTTTTTTTTTTTTTAATTATAACTTTTTGGTCAAATCTCTACCTGTATATTGTCAAAAATAATTATTGATTGATAGTATATCTGTTATAAAAGTGAACTTTTATAGAGTATGTCAATTTCAAGAATATATCGATATTTTAAATTTATTTTCTTACACAATCAAGGGCTGAAAAAAAAAAGATTTAATTTAGTAGAAGGAGATGGACAAGGGTAGATTATATTTTATATATTTTCATTTGTGAGCTTTTTAATATTTTTTCTAAAATATATTTTATACTTTATATGCCACAGAATATAATAAATAGAAATACCTAAGTAAGAAACTTATAAATAATTTCTTAAAAACAGTACTGATATAACAAAATTTTAGTCCTAACGTATGGTCCAACACAGTTAAGACGTAGGACATTTGAAGCATACTTTTCTAGGTGTCTCACTACTAAAAAGTGATGTAGTGTAACCCATTATGCCAATCACGCAATCCAGAGAAGATAGTACCCTTGCTTGTGCGGGAGGGCGCGGATAAGAAAAATAATTAAATATCATGGTCAAAATTCGATTTCGAAAATTGTATTTGATCCTCATTTATTTGAGAGTAATAGTACCATTTTTGTAAATTAGTGTTCCTCTCCCCAACTAGTACTTAAAAAATAATAATAATAATTAAAAATACCTCAAATCTTCGTAATCAATCTTAAAGTAAGGGACAAATAAAATATATATATATATATATATTAATAAATAAAAATGAAATAATTGAGAATATTTGATTATGATAAAGAAAGTTTTTTTTTTTTTTTTTTATTGTCAAGTAGTTGAATTCAAAAAATAAAAATGACAAATAGATTCGTAAATATTTCTCATCCTTACATTTCTAATGTTTTTCATTTGTTCAACAACAATAACTAAACTCAATAAGTATGTGTTTATTACTAAAGTAAAAATATTTAAAAGTGATTTTAAAATGGCTAAAAACTAACAATTTACTTTCAAACACAACATTAATCATTCAAAATTAATTTCAATGGTATAAAAATTACATTAAAAAGTGTAAAACAAATCATTTTCACTAAATCAAGGGAACAAAGAAAATGGTGACATAAGAAAGATTTTCATTATTTTTCTTTTGAAGTTAAAGTTTCTGCTTGGAACAATGCCCAAAGCAAGTGAAGGGTTTGTTCTTCAATATGGAAGAGATTATATACAGCAGAGAATCATGGGAACTGGCCTGGTTAATTAAGCCATTCTTTGAAATGAAAATGACAGAAAACACAAAGTAAAATATGTACACATGGAGGATATGTTAGGAAAAGAATAATCTTTGCTCAGCTGGATGTTTGGAATGGATGCCATGTCAGCTGATGCTGAAGTATCTGGGATCTTCTGGAAAATGATATTCCACCTTCAACTGTCAATGCACAGTTCCAAGAAAAACAGACAAAATGAAAGGCACTTATATTAGAATCCATATTTTACTCATCAACAGATAACAAAATCAGCAGATTCAACCAAAGATCAGCATATAAAACAATTGACATTAAAAGTGGATTTGAACTACACTAACTTATGAATTGTTTTTTGCCCATCTCAAAAGAAATGAGAGGTTTCCTAAGTTCTACCAATTAGTTCGAATCTGTGTGAGCGTGTGTCGATACCGGACTACGTAGATAAATGGAGGGGGAAAGAAAAATGTGGCTGGCTTTTTTTAGTGTCAAGGTTCTTATAATGAGGAAACTACTATTAAACATTACCTTCCCCTCATCTGAATCTGAATGGCGTTGAGGGAAGACGACCCTCATGTCGTTGTACAGGTAGAATTTTCTTTCGCCGTCTCTATCCAAGTTAGGCTTGTTTTGCGCAGAGACTGGGTCGGATTTGGATTTCCGAGATGATCTAGACGCCTTCTTAGGAAACGGACAAAGGAAGCGAAGGTGAAGAGCGTATTGGAGAGCACCAGCAGTACTCTCATTGACCTTTGAACATACATGTAACAGTTTCTTGTCAGTCCCACAGCAATTATCAACCCAGCAACCATCCTTCTGATCAGCCCCCCTATGGCACTGATTCTCAAGGCCAAGAGGCACAGTACCTACCTTTCGGTTATCCAAAACTTGCTCCGATTCATCCACATTATCGATGAAGTCAACCACATTAGAGCTTTCTCTTCGTCCATTTTCATTCTCCAATCCCACATTCTCCCTTTTGAGCACAGTCTTAACTCCATTGGTCTTTGTCAGATTCTTGCTAACCACTTCAGTATCACTTCTTTGGGAGGCATTGTCCGCACTTTTATTGTCGAGATCGACCTTCCCATTGGATGAACCAAGAATAACCTTCTGGCGTAGAAAGGTCTGATTTTTGGGTCACAAAAACATGAACATAGTTAGATACATTATACAAAAAAAGAGCTAATTCATAGCCAGCAAAATATGAACCATGACCATCTAAAAGTTTTCCGACGGGGCAGTAATATGATATGTAGAAATTAAAAGTAGCTCGAGGAAATATTCACTACCTTAGTGCCAGCTGGCATGTCGCTCAAATCATAATTGCAGAGGAAAGTGTGCAGGGGAGTCTTCTCAGGGTTGCTGAGAACCTGTGAAAAAAATACATCACAGAAATAAATACAAGATGATTCTTTAATAGCTTAGGCTCTTTTAATTGCATGGAAGTTACTTATAGATGCATAATGTACAGACCAACCAGCACAACATTCCATTACAATTTAGTTATTACATCAATCAAGCACTAAGGAACCACAAAGTAGAGAAATGATAGACTGATAAGTGATTATTAATACAGTTTCCAAAAACCTAAATGGAAAAAATGAGACAACTCCTAAAAACAACGAATCCAGTTTCTTCTAATCGCCTCAGATTGTAAGATGAGCCTTCATTATATCACTTTTAAAGATTCCACAATGAAAATATTCAATTAGATTAATGTCGATGCAAAATTTCAAAAACAGATGTAAATCCTATCAAAACCAAAAACAAATTCACGAAAAAAAAGGACTCACAACAGAACAAAGGGTATCTTGAACAGGGTAGATGACAACAATACTTGAAAAGATTAACAATTCAATGTTCTTAACTCAGATATCGGTTACATCCACAAAAAAAGTAATGATATAATAAATTACATGTATGGAGCAGGGAAATAATTATAAGCAAAAAACCGTTTGGACAAGATACGCATGGAAGAAAAAAATATACATAGATAATTAACTTTCAGGTTAATAGTTATTCTAGACACTGAAATAATATAAATCTTCAAATAAGACAATCCACTATTAGAACTTTTCACATTTATAACTTAAAATGCAAGAGTATCCTTCACATTTTAACATGAAGGACAGGACAAGCCCCCACATCATGAGCTAACTAACTTTTCTATCATTAACGAGCCATCCCGTTCAAGCTGATCCATTTGGCTCATTTACTAGAGAGAGAGAGAAGCTAAAACTAATGGTCATTAATATCACACATGATTGAAAACAAGAAAAGAATTGCTCAACATGCAAAAGGATATCCAAACTAGTCCTTGAACCTTGCATCATGAAAATGAACGAATCACTTTAAAAAGCACACTTAAACAAAAGCATCCAATGAAATGGAAGACAATAAGAAGAATATGTGCGCCATACCATAGAATCAAAATCCTTCTCATATAATTAACACTCACAAATATAGTAATCATATCAAAAGAGACCAAGCAACCCACCAGTTGTATACGGCCTTTCATAGGAACCCGAAGGTGGCTCTTCACCATTTGTGACTCATCATTGCTTGAAACTTGTTTGGATTTTTGAACTCTGTATTTATTTAGTAAAGATTTTTTAGCAAGATCAATGGACGCATAATATAATAAGTAGCGATCTCCATCAACACTTGCTACAGAAAATGGAAGCTTTTGGGACTGTGGTGAGAAGTTCCCTCCAGTAATGCTTAGTACAGCCAGAAAACCATCAATTTTCTGCACATAGAACACATAAGTAACCAGTAACCAAGTCAAGAACATGTCAAAGAAAATACTCGTATGTCAATTCAAGACTGGCATGGCATTATGCAGCAGAATACTGACCTGACATAGTTTACCAGTTAAGAAACGACCGGATAATAAAGACTCCTCAAATGAACCCACCAACGATCTCCTCACAGAAAGTCCACTCAAACTTCTAATGAAGCGCATACTCTGGGAAGTAGGGACTGAATCCTGAGACATGATCCAACGCGCACTTTTGGAGCTTTCCAAGGAGGACGGTCGAAACTCCTCCAATATAACATCTTCAAATGGTTTGATTTCCTCTTCACTAGAGGCAAATAAAATATGTGATTCCGAATCACCCATTGTTTTTTCGATACTGCCAAGAAGTGAGTGATTACCAACATTCTCTTTCTTGACGTTCCGGCATGTTCCTGCATTTTTCATTCTCTCTGAAATCTTTGGACCAAGAGGTGACAGAGAAAGTGGTACCACAGACAACATATCAGGAGATAGACTTTCAGACTCCACATGAGTTCTTACTCTACTCAACTTATTGAGTTCTTCATGCCCTGGACAAGATAAATTCTCATCCTGAACTAGAGATTTCTTGTTTTCTGGCAGAGGACCATCACTAAAAACAATGGATTTCACAACACCACTGTCATAAATCATTTTCTTCTGTTCCAATAAACCTGCAAGATACCAGGCTTGAAGGGAAGAATCATTTTTGCCTCCAATATTGACCTTCTTAAAATCATGAGCTGCAGTTGGGATAATTCTACTACCAATGTCCAAAGGATCACACTTAAATTGGTCTGGAAAAGGCATGCTACTAAGTGGAGATAATAGGCGCTTCCTAATTGCTGAACCCGATTCAGTTTCATTAATCCTAATATCAACTATGCCTTCATCATTACTAGAACTAGTATCCCCTGACACAAATCCAACTATCCGAGAAACAGGCTTATGGCTCTCTCGTCCACATTTAGAGTTAAGCCAGCAACTATCATCCATAGAGCGAGTTTTCAGACCATGATAATTGGAAGAACTTTCCAATCTGCCACCAACCTTAGCCAAGTTCTCACGAAAATTTGGAAGTTCCATACAAAAGTTTCTCTCGGAATCCCCAGAAGAAGAGCATGGTGAACTCCCAGCACACCAGCTCAAGCCTCCATTACAGATTCCAGCCATATTGCAGGAGCTCACGTCATTACAATGCGGGGGACTCTGCAGAAACCTGCTCACCGAGCCTGCTGTTACCTCCTTGGTTGTTCCACTTATGGGGGCTTGCGGTAAGCCCATGATCAATGTTCCCAGATACTGATTGGTATATTTCAAATAGGATTCACTCCAGTTCCATTCTCTTTTTTCGATTACAGATATATAGTTTTTTATGAGTGCGAGTTGAAAGAGCTTTGAGGCCCCCTTTGTTGTTGATGGATATCAGATACCAGCACCTCTACCAAGGTTTCTAATGGACGATCTTCTAATCTACTATGTTTTTGTATGAGTTTAAATTCTTAATTACGTATGCTTATTTGTACCCTGATAAAAAGATAAAAACTAAATATAAGCCAATGCTATGTATCTTCCAAATGAATCCATGATTTAGACATACCCTCTTCCATGTCCATTGAGTTTTTCATGAAGAAGATGAAACAGATGTGTGATATCCAAAAATCACAATGAGCAGCAAACTTCTTCTGGCATCCATTCCAATGAACATCCAAACACACACAATTCCTCATTGCCAATGAACCACCCCTGAAAATGATATGAACAACAATTAGTTCCTTTGCGAAAAAACCATCATATTCACTTCACCTAACGTTCCTAAATGCCTAGTATGGATCCAATTCCATTAAGATTTCATAAAACAGCACAACTTTTTTCTCTTTAATGTATGTTTTAAGATGCAAAGCACATGATCTAGTGAAGTTTCAACTAACATCCTAATGAACCCAGGTGGATGAATGTGGGACAAAATGCAAAATCTGCCAAGAACACTCTAGAAATAACCCAAAAAAGTATAGATTCTTCAAACTCACAACCCATAAGACTAGAACAAATCATTTAATGGGCAAAGATCTACAAGAGATTGTCCATCTCGTAAACGAACACCAGCCCAAAATTCAGAATCCAAGTTCCAAAACGTTGAAACAAGAAGATGACTGGAAAAATGGAAGTTGCTTGTACGATACTCATTAACCCATTCAACACAAATTCATTACATTTGGGTCAGCATCCACAGCAAGCAACTTGAGTTCTTAATTGTTAATTCAGAAGTTATTTCTCTCTATTTCCATCTGTTCTCTCTTTAAGTCATTTCATTCTTCAGTAATTAAAACAAAACAAAAACCCCACGAAACAGATTTCCATCAAACAAAAAAAAGTCCAAAATCACCGCTCCATTCCTCCCACGGCAGCACACAGAGATCACGAAAGAGAAACTAAAATCATAAGTAACAGAACTCGATCATCAAAAATCAAGAACAGAAATGAAGGGTTGTAGGCTTTAAGGACGCACCAATCAGCCGTCGGGTTAAAGAACCTGCAAGAAAAATCATCTCCAAACAACAAGTCTGCACAGCAGCAGATCGAGAATCGGAAAAAAATCAACGATTAAAGAGCGAAAAAACAGAGAGATGAAAAATCAAAAGAGGGAAAGGGGAAGAGGGTAGTTTTTTTGTTCTTCTTTCTGGTTGGTGTGAAGAAATGGAGAGAATTGGAATGGAAGGAAGAAGAAGAAGAAAGTGGGTAATGTAAATGTGATGATTTTTTTTTTTTTTTTTTGAGTACAAATTGATTACAGCCTAGAGTCTAAATACGAGAGACTAATATCGATTTTCGAAGTAGTAACGTAATAATTTTATTGTTTGATAGTAAATTAAATCAATATCAACATTAATTGTTCGATTTCGATAATCAATATTTGGCTCCATCTCCCATATGTAATCAACAAAAAACAATATGGTAGAATGAGAGTTTAGTTTTAAAGAGAAAAATAGAAAAAACAAAAAAAAGTGTTGTGGGTAAATTCTGTCCATGTCCATGTTTATATTTCAGCATGTCCTCATCTTATCGCCGTCTGTCGCCACATCTCAACTTTCCCATCTCTAAAGGGTTAAATTTAATTTATTTATATATTTTAAAATTAAATATTTTTACTCGTGAATCCTTAAATTAGTAAAATCATTAATTATATAAAATAATGTTAATTATAATGATAGTTTGATTAATTTTAAATTTTAATAAAGTGATAAAATGATTATTTAAATTTTTACAGTAATATAATTTTTAAAATAAAAAAATATACATGTAAACTTGAAGCAACCATTATTGAAATGGCAAGGGTAAAATGTTCAATCTAAAAATACATGAATCAAATTGAAACTAGATCTCAAAAGTAAAAATCAAAAAAAAAAAAATTTCTTCTTATTTTTATTTTCTCCTTGTTTGTAATAAATCGAGAATAAAAATATGGAAATCATAGATTTGTTCACTTTTTATCTTATATTTGTGACTGTTCAAATCAATTTGCACGTCTTAACTAATATTATGTGACATACTGTCTGATTCTACATGGATGGAAAGGAAATTCGTAGGTATTCAACATAGATTGAACTCATCATCCCTTAACAATTCAAAACTCTCTTGACCACTAAGGGTGTTTTTGAGGTAAGGAGAATGATAATGGCGAAGAGAATAAAGAAGAGAATAATTATGGGATAATGATCATTTGTGTTTGGAGTGAAGGTAATAATTATGAGAAAAATAATTATTGTGTTTGAGATAAAAGATAATAATTATGAGAAAAATAAAATAATAAATATGATCGTGACTAAAAATAGTAATCCAATATATAAAAAGTTGTAAAGCTCAATTAAACCCACCAATTTGATAAAAACTTATTATAATCTTTCATAATACAAATATCTTTCATTCATTATTCGTCAAAGAAAAAAACAAAATTTTTACATAAAATCCACCCACATTAAAGAAGCATTTATATACTAAATCATAATATGAACAAAAAGGAGCAGGTACCCCTCTAAAAAAAGAAGTGGAAAAAAAAGAGTAGGTATTCTTGTAGTACTGGGTACATATTAGGAAGAAATCTATGGATTTTTCTGTTATTAGATTTGTAAATTAAGTTTACGTTTCAGTCAGCCCACTAATCTTAGCTCATAAATATTTGGGAAATTTATTTGTATAGTCAAATTTAGAAAATAATTATAAATATGCACAATTTAAAATAAAATTAAAAACAAATATAGTAATTGAGATTAATAAATATTATTGTCCCACACTTTCTTATAATACTAGTATTAATAAGTATTTTAAAAGGTATTCTAATTGTTGTTGAACCAAAATAAATAATATATCGAAGTATAGTTGATAAAATTTATAGGTTTGAATATCATTTTTGTTCATGTATTTTAAACTTATTTCATTTAGATTTCTAGACTTTCAAAATGCTTAAAATTGATCATTACACTAAATTTTTGTTTCTTCTTCTTTATAAATGGTAGAAATAGGTTCATATTAGTCATTACTAGTATTAAAATTATTAATATCATTGAATCAATTTCAAATAATATTTACTTAAAATTTTCAACAACGATCAATTTTAGGTATATCTATTTAAAAGTTTACAAAATTGAAAGTAAATAAATCAAAATAGTATTTGAACTAATTTTAAATTAAATCTTGGTAACCTAAAAAGTTAGGTACTAAAAACTCAACCTTCAATTATTGTTAGAAAAAAAATCCAAATTTATATTAGAAAAATTTACAAACAATATTAGGGTTTTTTTTTTTTTTTTAGTTAGAATTGGCACACGTTTATGAAGAAAGTAAGCCAATTGATGAAGAGTAAGAATTGGGCATAGGATTGGCACACGCTGTCCGTGTTCAACCATACATAGCAAATTTTCCTGACTTTTCCAACTTTTTTTTGTTTTTGTTTAAAATATATATATATATATATATATATATTCTTATAATTGACTAATTTTCATCTTGTTTGAAAGAAGTGATACTTTTTATGTAGAGTTTATGGTCGTTTTCTTCCAATTTTAAAAGGTAAAAAAAATCAATTTGAGCATGACACATACATCAACTAATATCACGAGATATACTATCTAACTTTACAACATTTGAATGTCAATAAAATTTATAGAAAATTAATTTTTAAATAGCAACTTTCCAAATTCAACCAAATCAATTTTTGTTGCGTTTAAATTTTGAGTTTCATACAATTTGCTTCTTTTTTTTATTAAGGATAAAAATCCAAAAAGAGAGTACTCCCTAATACTAAAAGTTTTGCGAACACGACGTGTCGAATTGACAATGAGTAAGACAATGTCATCGTGAATAATTGACATGTCGTAACTCGTAAGCAAGTTCAAAAGCTGTGGGCACTGGGCTATCTATTATTATTATTTTTATTTTTTTTTAATGCGTACGAGATAAAAGCTGCCGCCGTCTTGCCTTACCCCCACAGTTCTTTTTCTTCTTTTAATGCAAATGGCTACTTTTATGCCCTTTTGTCTACGCCCACAGGCCTTAAACCCACCTTCTTCATCCTTTATTTTTTGGAAAATAAAAATTAGACCAGCCACATTTTTTTAGACAAGTTCACAAAAATAGTTTACAAAATCTTGGATATTAATTTTGATTGCTATAGGACAATAGGATGAAGGGCATTTTCGACACTTAAGTCGAGTAGAGGTTTTATCAAAACTGAATTTTCTATCCATAAGAAAAGATGAGAACCATTGTCAAACCTAACTCGATTGCCTTTTGAGTAGATTTGAGGGATAATTCTATAGAGATAAGAATAATTAAAGGTCATGACCCCGCCAAACAATGGGGAAAAGATGATTTGGAATGTATCTACTCAAACTACAAAAAGACCTGACACAGCCATCTAAAACTTCCTTAGACATGAGTTCCATAGTATTTCATAACAAAAAAGCAACCAACAATAGAAACTAACAAACTTAAGATTCCGGAAATAAATTGAAGTTTAAACATAATAGTTTCAAGATCAACAGAGAAAAAACAAAGCGTTGTCCAACCGTTCACCTATCATCTTGTCATCCCTCGCGCCAAACAGTTGTCCTAGCAATAGAACCAACCAGTCTTCACTGTCGTCACACAATTTTGCAACCACCATCTCTCCGACGGCCTCGGAGATCACCATCGTCAGCAATGAAGGACCATTACCTATCAGCGACTACTTTATCTAGGAAAAATTGTCCCTAGGTCGAGTCGAAACTCTCAATTTTAACGATCGTCAAAGTCACCTTCTTCCTTGACCAACTCACGACAGGCCCTTTCAAAGGATCTTCACTCTGCTCCTCAAATCCTACTCTAGCGACCCTCTCCCACTATCAAAAGGCATGTTTCTTCTTCCACGATTAGTCAATCCTTCTTTAACCCTTTGAACCCACAAGTCCTGCCTCTTAGATCCTTCTCCAATGCTATCATTAGCTCCTGATTCCATACCCACCACAACTTTGCAAAACGACTGCAACCCAAACTCTAGAGTCGTTCCTCGACAAGCTTGCATTCATCCTCATCTCGCTCATGAGGAGAGCCTTCTCGCACCCCAGGTAAGAGGTGTATATCTCTAAAGGATAGAGTTAGAGACAATCTCATACCTGAACCCACCAAAAACGAAAGCAACTCCCACCACCACTCTAAAGGAAAACCCTTCCCAAATCTAAACACCTCCCAAACTTTGAGGACAATGCTTCCCAAATTTAAAGGTGTTTGAGAGAAAGAGAATGAGAATGATTATAGAGTGAATGAAAATTAGAGGGAAAGTAAGAAGAAAAATGATTATTTGTATTTGTGAGGAAAAGAATAATTATGGAGAAAATAAAATAATGAGTAAGATGTGATTAAATAATAGTCAGAGAGATAATAAAAAGTTGCTATGAGAAAAATAAAAAAAATATTTTGGAAAAATATAATTATAGGGTTATTCTCACTCTCATTCTCACTCTCATTCTCCTCATTTCATAGTCATACCACAAACACCCTCTCAAAGGGAGAAATACACTCTTGACGAAGTCATTGGGTAAATATAGTTCATTTTCAAATGAATCATGAATAAGACACGATTTTCAAGACACTGCACTAGTTTGGTCGTTATTTTTTTATTTTATTTTTTTCCTGAAAGAACAATACTAATAAGGAGTTGGAGAAAACTGCGAAGTGAATATAACAACCATGAGAAAGGTTAATTCAAATTTACACGGCTAGGCTAATATAAGAAATTACTCGCGCCCTACCCCATGGGGGTAAAAAGCTACGCAATCAGATCTTCCAGCCCTGACCTGGGTTTAGGGATATGTTTGGACAAGCTGCATGCATTCTTTTTTGTTAAAAAGGTTTTGCTGCTGCTTCCATCATCTTCTTCACTGTAGTCAGTTTTTCTATTTCCTTCAAAGCCTGTTACACATGATTACAACATAATCAATTTTCTACATTCTCTCTAGATTGTTAGTGAGAGAAAACTCTCCCTTCAAAGCTTCTTTCTTCAGGTTTAGGCGACTTGGTTAGCACTGAGGGCAGGGACGGATCCAGAAATTTTACTTTGGGGAAGGGGCAAGATTTTAATTATTTTGGGTGGTTACTTTAATCTACACAAAAATTTCAATTCCAAGATTTGGATGTGCAAACATAAATAATATTAAAATATGTATTGGTCATTTGTTTTTCTTGCCAGGGTTTAATCAGTAGAGTGGGTGTTTATTTGTATCAGCAATATTTGGGAAGGAGGTTCAAACCTGTAACCTTGTGGGTAATAGGCTATACAAGATGCCGTCAAAGCTATGCTCTTGTTGGCAATCGGATTAGTGTTTTTTGTACTAGTTGATAAAGGAAACTTTTTAATTGTGATGGATAGGTATTTTTTCGAGGAAAGCTTCGATCATCTTTGGTAGATCCATGTACCTCAGTAGGTCTGATAGTTTTAGGATTAATCCCCTAAAGTCCTCTAAACTCAACATTTATTGTGTTGATACTAGTATGCTCCGTTCCATAGTTTGGGATCTTGCTATCCCATGTGTATGAGGGCCATTTTGCAAGACGTTGATAAGGCCCAGCCCAATTGGCGCGTTTACACACGAAGGAACAGCAGGGGAAGTGACCAGAACAGGTGGTCGCCGTAACTTCGGGAATGGAGGGAGTTAGTTGTACTTTTGTAATAATTATATTTTGGAGTATTAAATGTATTTTGGAAGCTTGTTAAGGGATTATAAAAAACCCGAGTTCTGCTCTAGAACTAAGGAGAGACCCACCTTCTCGAAAGGTGGATGACTTGTAATCTGCACATTCTCCAGTAATCTATCATTTCTTTTGTTACTTTCTAGACTGTGATATCCTTGTGCAGGTGTGAGGTACCGGATAGATAAGCTCCGTGATTGGGGGTTTATCAAGTGGTATCAGAGCAGGAACACTGGAACACGCACGAAGCTCCACCAGGTTGGGGGGACGAGGTAGAGGTAGGATGGACCACTCGGTACGCTCGCCGGAAGGCGATGGTGAGGACATTCCTATGACTGAGAAAGAAACAGGTGGTACAGTTGTTTGCCGGGATGGAAGAGAACCGCAGAACAACAGCCACGATCCAAAAGGCTATAGAAAATTTGGCGAGGGGATCACCTTTGAGGGAAAGAGAGACGAGCAGCAAAAGGAAGAACAGGGAAGAAAAAATTGTGTCGAAGACGGAAGGGATCGCTGGAAGTGATATACCAATCCGACAATGTCTAAAAAGGGTAGATATGCCTGTGTTTGACGGGGAGGATCCTAATGACTGGGTATTTCGCATCGAAAGGTATTTTGATATCAATCAAATGACTGATGCAGAAAAAGTCACAGTAACCGCAATCAGTTTTACAGGGTGGGCGTTACACTGGCTCTGATAGGAGGAGGACAGGACACCCTTCCAAGGATGGAGGGACGTGAAGGAACGAGTCTTGAATCGTTTCCGTCCCACTCAAGAAGGGTCATTATGTGCGAGATTCCTGGCAGTGCATCAAGAGTCCACAGTAGCAGAGTTCTGGCATCGGTTCGAATTGTATGCAAGGGCGGTGGTGTATCTTCCTGAAGAAGTTTTCGAAGCAACTTTCCTAAACGGACTGAAGGAGACAGTGTGTACGGAGTTACTGTGCTTCAAACCCGTTGGCCTAGAGGCTATCATGAGGCTAGCCCAAAAGATCGAGGACAAAAGAAATTTGGAACGAAAGACTCATGGGCCGAGCCCAACCAAAGGGAAAATAAACGGGCCTGGTCCTAGCAGTGCAATAGTGCCAGC
>JBBMKA010018509.1:0-29679 GCA_037833695.1 Sechiopsis laciniata | reverse complement strand
TATTTACGAGCTTTTATGTTTTGACTCTTGGGTACCCTTTGATTCTTTTAATGGATTTAATGTTTTATAAACTTGTTGTAAAGAGTCGATTTGAAGTGATTTTGTTTTTATACATGCCCTAATGTCGAACGCCATTTTCATGCATTTAGAGTTAAGGACTTAGGTTCAGAGCTTGGTTTGGGTCGGGTCCTTACATACAATGAGAGAAACTGGCTCTTTTTCCATTTGCTAGATTTCTTTGGAGCGATTGCGGGTGATAGGTCCCAAGTAGGTGTTGTTTGGAATTGTTAGAATAGATTTTTCATGTGCCATGATTCTTTGAATTGAATTTAATGAGAAAAGAGATAAAAAGTAGAGTTTGTCCCACTAGGCGTTCCAATTTGTTCGACGATATTTTCGAAGAAATGTAATTCGTTTGATGAACTTGAAAATTTATATTGATTTCGTATGAAGTATAGTGGATTACAACTCTATTCTATGTTCCTTTGATTCTTCTCTCACAAATACAAGGATTTTCGCAGCTTTAGTTTTCAGACAACTTTAGTCTTGGATTTATAAAAGCTTCAAGTCTTCAAGAAACGTTCTATGGTTTCAACCTTCAGGAATTCTTGTGTAGCTTCAATTTGCAGGAATTATGGAAAACTTCAATCTTAAAAAATGCAGTAAAGCATTTAGTCTCTTCTTTAGAAAACTTCAATGCCTCTCTCAATTCTGGAACCCCCTCAAATGAAGGAGGAACCCTCTATTTATAGAGTTTTTCATGGACTTAAAGTGGGCTTGGGGCAAAGAATGAGCTTGGGCCAATGGATGGTCTTTGAGCCCAAATGTCTTTTGAGTTTGGTTTGGGCCAATAAGTATGCTTTGGGCCCAAATGTCTCCAAGGACTAAGGCGTTTTGAGCCCAATCTCGAGCCCAAATTATCATTTGATCGAGCTCGATCATTCATGGATTTGATCACGTTTATCAGTATAATCAAACGATCATAACACTTGGCACATTTTAGTTTGCCATATTTTAATTTAGGGGACAATATATCATTTTATAATTGATCCCTAAATAAAATATTTGCTTTGTCATTAATTTTAAATAATGACGTGGCGAGTTTTGATTCGTCAAAATTTCTATTCCAACAATATTTATTTTCAATTTAGAGGTAACATATTTAAATGATCAACTCTTAAATATTATCGTTCAACTAATATACATAAACTAGTTAATGTAAAGTATTTGAAACACTGTTATAATAATATGAGGTAGCGAACGAGAGTAGTAGTTCGACAATATTAATATACACCCAACAACTTAGAGATCATGAGTTTGAATCTCATCACTTCAAATTGTTGTAATCTCAAAAATATATATAGGTATCATCTTGAATTTCCATTTAAATTTAACAAGTTATGATAATTGCATATTAAGATAATATGAAGTTTCATATTAAACTAATTATTATAAATGCTTCAAAATCAATTTAGTCTTTGGAGTTCAAAATGAAACACTTTTAACTTTGGTGTGTTTTTTAAATTTATAGTTATACTTTTTTTTTTAATAAATTTATTTTACGTCAATATGAAAAAAAAACTTCAACATGATATTTAATATCAGATCAGTCATTATCGTAGTCAATATTACTTAAGTTAACACATAAATTTTTTTATCTTGTAAACTAAAATTGAGTAAAATTAAAATTGAACATTTTTTGAATGTCAAAGGTAAAATATTGGATTTTGAAACATATAGAATAAATTGAAAGTACACTACAAATCTAGAGAGTAAAAAAATATTTTTTTCGTCAAAGGGAGCAGAGCTTTAGTGACATATTGTACAAGTAGTAACTAAGAGATTACGAGTTCAAATTCTCCAACCCTAATTGTAGTTGAATTAAAAATAAAAATAATAAAATAATAATAAAAAAAAAAAAGATAATTTTTTCCAAAAAGATATTACAATCTCTAATCTCAAGCTTACCATAGCCAATTACAACTTGATTCAAGACCCTCAGTGGGCTACTTTCTTAAGCCCAAGCTTCCATTAAAGCTGAATTATTTTAAGCCCGCCCCCGCCCTCTCCACTCTACGCATTAAAAAAAGAAATCAAGACTGAATAAGAAATCTCAAAATTTTGTGAATTATTGTCAAATTACTTATTATGACTAAATTATATTCTGCATTAAATTCGATGTTTGAACACTTAAGTTGTTTTCTAAATTTTCAATGTATGATCAATTGATTTATATATTCTTTTAGTTCACGTACTCAAATACATGATCCTTGATAATAGATAAAATTATGTCGGTTGAATTATTGTTTTGATTGGTTATAAATATCCATGTTGGTTTCTGCCATTTTCAAATCCACCTCACAAGCTTAGTTTCTAAAAATTATATTATTCTTATTACCATTCAACCATGAATAGCTGTTATAATAAATAAATAAAAACCATGAATAGTTAAATAGTATATATTGTGTAAGATTATTACTCATAAAAAACTAGCTTGATAATGGTACTATTAAAACGACTCTTCATTAAGAAAACCTTTTAATTCGAGAAAAATACTATAGTATTTTCTTCTTCACATCGTCTAGATGATATTTATGAATTGAGATACCAAATGAAATATAAATTCTACCTAAGAACGAAAAAAAGAAATTTGTGATAAAGAAGATACAACTATCAAACTTTATTTTAAAAAAGATATACAAATATGAAAAGATGAACATTTGCAACTATCTTGATCCTAAGCATGTTATAGGCTTTTCCTTGTGCAATTGTGTTGTTTGATTAGTTAATGGAGTGAGAATAACTACAATGTACTTATAATAGGATCTATTTTTAACGTCGGCAATATTTGAACATATGACCTTTTGATTGTAAGTCTATACTTTATATCAATTGAACTATACATTTATTCTTTTCAAGAAAAAATAAACTATATTTTTATTGTCTCCAAGGGACGGCCCAATGGTTGAAGACAGAGACTTCAAGACATGCATCTTTGAGAGATCCAGGTTCAAAGCGCTTGGAAAGCGCGATTACCTTTCAAAATATCCCAGTACCACGTCTTAGGGACGGGCCAATGTAACTCTCGTATAGGGGAGCGAAGCTTTGATTTCTCGATTTTTTTTTTTTTTTTTTTTAAAAACTATATTTTATTGACATGCTATCTATTATTTTGAGGCATAACTAAATAGAAAGTTGCAATTGTGTTGTTTGATTAGTTAATGGAGTGAGAATAACCACAATGTACGTATAATAGGATCTATTTTTAACGTCGGCAACATTTGAACATATGACCTTTTGATTGTAAGTCTATACTTTATATCAATTGAACTATACATTTATTCTTTTCAAGAAAAAATAAACTATATTTTTATTGTCTCCAAGGGGCAGTCCAACGGTTGAAGGCAAAGACTTCAAGACACGCTTCTTTGAGAGATCTTAGTTCGAGATGCTTGGAAAGCGCTTAAATTAGATGACCTTTCGGAATATCCCAGTACCACGTCCTAGGGATGGGCCAATGTGACTCGCGTATAGGGGAGCAAAGCTCTAATTTCTCAATTTTTTTAAAAAAAAAAAAAAACTATATTATGTTATCTATTATTTTGAGGCATAACTAAATAGAAAGTTGAAAATTTTCTTATATTTTGTGGCTAAATATGGTAAATGGTAAGCATAACATACTTTAAAATAAGGAATTTTATATGCATTACCTTTGAGTGCTACTATAAAACAACAAAATATAATCTTAAAAAAAAAAAAAAAAAAAAAAAAAAAAAAACTATAAAACAACAAAATATTAAATGATTATAGCTCAACTGATTAATTAAGACATTATTCGCCAGACTAAAGAGCTATGAGCTCTGAATCCTCACTTAAAAAATTAGTTGACATCGGCGTGTCAAATTGTAACGCATCAAGCCTAGAATTTAGACTAGGATTTGAAATATAAACTCTACCCCTTTCCGCTCCGACATTCTTGTATATCTCTTGGAACTTGACCACGTTATGTACTTACCTCGATTTTTTCTAATAGTGAAAATTATTCCTATATACCAACACGTGAATTTTTAACATGTTTAGTTCTGGTTACTTGCCTTTTAAGAAAAATTGTAGAAAGTCATCCAACACATAATTACTACAAGCTAAACACTCTTAATTTTGAAGTTCCTACAATTTAGTCACCGTAAAGAAATGTGCACATTGTTAGTATGGATAATAACTATCAATTATTTCTAACCTTTTTTTTTAACGTGACTTGCATATTCTAAAGGTTCTTCTCATTTAGATATAGTTATGGTTCATTCATGTACGTACCACTTTTTAATTCAAGAGTTACATGCCCAGTAGCTTATCCCTTGGTTTGTCCCCAAACTACATTTGACTAGTAGAAGTTTCGCTTTGATACTATTTGCAATGCTCCAAGCCTAGGATGTGGACCATGATTCTGAATTTAGATTCAACCACTCTTGACCTCGACATTTCCCTGCATCTCATATGACCTTACCATCTCACCTACTTGTCTTAACTATTTCTAAGAGTTAATACTGTCTCCACAAACCATACAAAAAATGTTCAAGTTCTTTCATCGTGCTTTATTCTCACCTACATACTTTTAGGATTGAGTAACTATCAATTCTTTTAACTTTTTTTCTTAAACATGACTTGCATAAAACCCATCTCATTGAGATATAGTCACTATATTTTTTTAGACATGTGAGTTCGACAATCTTGCAAGAAATAGTAGACTTTGATGAATCTATTTTAGAAGAATTTTGAAATTGTTTGTTTATATTATATATATATATATATATATATATATTATGGATGGCTTGGTGTTATGCTGACAATTTCCTTTTACATAACGACATTAAGAGTTTCGATCAATAAAAATATATGTAAATAAAACGAGTTGTCCAAGAATAAAACATGTAATCTTAAATAATAACAATAAAACTATAGGAATAAAATTCACCAACAACCAACAAAGAATAAGGCTCTAATCGGTTGTCTTCCACAAATGAAGTGATCGAGCTCGCAACCAATGGGCAGGATGAGTTATATATGCTACTGTGTCGACACTCGATCAGATAGAGTAAAAGGATTCGATTGGCAATCAAAAAAAAAAAAAAAGGAACTGTCAAGACTCTTCCTCTTCATAAAGTGGAGTGAGCCAACATGAGAGTGAGCTGGAACTGAAGCTAGATAATCTGTTCGAAGAAATTGAACGAAGAAGATGCACGACGAGACTAGATAAACGAAGAGGAGTGAGCGAGAGCCTATATGGGTGCAAGAAAAAATTGAAAAACTAATCAAATCCATCCAATGGATTGGTTTGGTTTTTTTTAGCAAATTGGTTCGGTTGTCGGTTCTACTTTGTAGAAAATCATATTTAATTGGTTTCGTTTTGTTTCAAAAATCAACACAAAAATGAACCAAAACAAAGGTTTAAATACACCTCAAAGTTTTAAAATTTTCTATGCAAAAACAAATAAATTTGAAAAATCAAAGAAATTGAAGAAAAAATAAAAAAAATCGAAGCAAGTTAACATTGAAATGAAAAATGAGATCTAAATTGAACTCGAATAGAATGAAATTGACTCAATAATTTTTTCTTCAATTGGAGATCAATTCAATTATTTGAAAAATCGAATGAATTGATTTTGTTGTCGATTTATTTTAGAAACTCACAAAATCAAACTAAAATCACCCCCCAAGGGTGGAGGGTGGAAAAGGGCAAAGGAAAATGAGAAAATGATCGAGTTCATGGTGGCTCAAAAGCACGAATCTGAGAGTGGATCATTTACTTAGGCATGATTTTAAAATTATCATTTAGTCAAGATTAGTTTTGCATATGAATGTATTGCACACTACGATTAAGATAGTTAATAACATTGTTTTTTTGTAACACCCAAAAACTTTGAGGTAACCCACTAAAAACAACAGCTAACACATGACAACCTGAAACCAGGTTTGTGTCTCTAGTCATGCTACCACCTCGTATATCCTATGATCACATCAAAGTATCATCATGTTTATTGGGAATCGTGCAAGCATGCACACAACAGAAACAATTAAAATAAATCATGCATATATTGATTTTAATATTTGATTAATCCCTACATGCTAATTTCATAGGTGATAGTTGTAAAAACTCAACATCCATGATTAAATACAGTTATAACCATAAAAAGTTAGTAGAATTTAGGTATTTATTAATAATAAACGGGAATCAGTTGAAAACAATTCAAACTGATGGTGAGCCTCTAACCAGAGTTTAAAACCATAAATGGACTTGTTGAAAACAAATTAACTCCTAATAGTTCATGCTAAAACAAATACTTAATAAAATAAATAGAGATAATACAACACTCCCTCATGATCCTGACAGCTCCATCTAGCTCAGCTGTCCCGATAGAAGACATGGTTACTTGGAGGGATAAACCACAAATAAGGGCATTTACTCAGTAAGGAACCCCAACTGGGATACAATATGCACATGTCAATTAACCACATCTAACTTTACAAGTAACAAGTCATCATAAGAATCGCACCAAATCACAATAATTTAGTCATGGAGTACGTTACATGATCGAATCCCTGAGCTATCAGCTCAAACGGGTCCTAGGGTGAGTATACCATGCATGATCACTAGAGGCGACATACAACCCCTCGCATCCCTTATTGGAGGCGACATAACCCTTGCATCCCCAGATTGGAGGCAGCATGATCCATCACATCCCCAACTAGAGGCAACAAAATCTTTGCATCTCGAGTTGGATCGATAACATCGCATCGTTAGTGGTCTCCACAAGATAGCAGTATACTAAACATAATTCTAGGCCATGTGGACATGCTCAATAGTCAATACTAAGTATACTAAACAAGATACTACTCCAAATCACATACAAGATCAACAACATTAGATAACACAAATAAAGAGAAAATATAATATAAGACAATCTAGAGAAACATGCATAGGGTCCACACAACCAGAGGTAAGAAGTTTTTACCTTATATTTAATACAAAACAAATGTTCGCTCGAGCTCATGATAAATCTATTAGCCTAAAATGTACAGCATATCAAAATTCGACTAATCAGACACAATTCTATCTCAACTAAACTAATAGGAAGCTCAGGAATAAAAATTACCTAAGTCCCTTAAAACGAGATTCAACACTTGGAACGAGGCAGTGGTGTGTGGTACAATTGCTACTACGTCTATTTAGAACTTAGTCGAGAAACGAGGCGTAGAGGCGCGGGCTGGCTAACTGGCTTGGTTGCACGCGAAAGCCTTGGTTCTCGACTAAGGTGTGGTCGAAGGGTTGCGCAACATGGACAGACGGAAGCTACCTCAAGCTCAGTTGGAATCGCACAGACATGCAACTCGGATCACTAGACCGCGTCACGACCAAACGTAAGGAGATGCATGATCAGTCAATCAAAGCATTAGGGCGCACTAGCTTTGTCATCAGCGGCGTACGCATAGGGAAGCGTTTGTTGGGCAAGGCTGCGTCACGCGACTGTGATCACCACGATGAGGAGGGGATATGCAGTCACAATTTTGTGATCGTGGCTGATGGCGCACGATGGTTCGCGTAGGGCTGGGTGATACAACTGGAGGTGACTAGTCACAACGTGGGAGGGCGGCGGCCAAGGCATCGATCGTCGGCTCAATGGGGAGGAAATCTTGAATCCTCTATCTTTGACTCTCTAGTTGAACTCTCTGTTGAACAATGTGATGAATTGTGTAAACACGCTAGAGATCCTTAATTAAAACAGGTCAACTCCTTGAAATTACATAAATACCCTTCAAATCTTAGTTAATTACAAAAGATCCCCTGAAGGTAATTTTATCAAATCGTCCATAAGGTTAAAAATGTAAATAAACTCAACCGAATTAGAGAAATGGTTAGAAAATCATGCCTGGAGGATTGTAACAACAATTTGAATGGTGACAATAGTTATCTGTTATAAAACTCAAATACTCACATTGAAGGACGTCTCTAATCAATTTTGATGGGTCTTTATCTCCAACGTCTAGGATGTGAGTGATTTCTCTTTGGTCTTTCTCAAATGGTCTTCAAAAGTCTTTCAACCATTCTCTGCACCAACTCTGATTGCTTGGAGGGAGACCTTTATAGAGGGGAAAGAGAAAGCTTTGAGGGGCTAGATAAAGTTGTGTTGGGATGAGAAGTCTAGAGACTTGTCTCTATTTATACACTTATATCTATTTATAGACTTCTCTGCCTCTTTCTCATCCAATAGAAAGAGGTGGTACAGTTAATCAATTGCATTTAATTTATTATCTAATAATTAATTGTTCTTATTAATATATCTCATATATTAATAAACTCCTCAATAAATATTTTTTCAATCTAAAATTCATATTTATCTAATATCGAGTTGGTTATAACCAAAGAGTCATTTCTTCGAGAATTTTATTACTACACGATCGTTAAGGTCAAGATCGAGTTGGTTATAGGCTGTCCAACTTTGCCTCTATGATTGGTATTTTAGCTGGTGATCCTATCTCGATTTGTGGGAAGGAGTCAAGCATAGTGTGTAAAGGATTTATCCCATTTGGTTGGTCAATTGTTTAGTATTAAGATTGTATTTGGTCCTTCTCGAATGGTCTTCAAAAGTCTTTCGACTATTCTCTGCACCAACTCTTATTGCCTGGTGGGAGACCTTTATAGAGGGGAAAGAGAGAGCTTTGGGGGCTAGATAAAGTTGTGTTGGGATGAGAAGTCTAGAGACTTGTCTCTATTTATAGACTTATCTCTATTTATAGACTGCTCTGCCTCTTTCTCATCCAATAGGAAGAGGTGGTACAATTAATCAATTGCATTTAATTTATTATCTAATAATTGAGTGTTCTTATTAATATATCTCATATATTAATAAACTCCTCAGTAAATATTTTTTCAATCTAAAATTTATATTTATCCAATATCGAGTTGGTTATAACCAAAGAGTCATTTCTTCGAGAATTTTATTATTACACGATCGTTAAGGTCAAGATCGAGTTGGTTATAGTCTGTCCAACTTTGCCTCTATGTTTTGTATTTTAGCTGGTGATCCTATATCGATTTGTGGGAAGGAGTCATGCATAGTGTGTAAAGGATTTATCCCATTTGGTTGGTCAATTGTTTAGCATTAAGGTTGTATTTGTTCATTCGATGGTTTAATGGATTAATGTTTGGTTTTAATAAAACAACAAATAACTCCACTTTAAGAAAAATAAGGGGGTGTTTGTTTGCAATTTAAAAAAAAGATTTACATGGAGCATTTATCTAACTATTCCTAAAAATTATCACACCAAATAAGTTATTGTTACTATTAAAAAACAACTCATTGTTACTAACTACTCTGAATAACTTTTCATTTCTAACCACTCAATTCTAATCATTCATTTCTTATTATTCAAAATAACTCTTCATTTCTAACCACCTATTTTTAATCATTTATTTCTAATTACTCAAAATAACTCATTTTTAACAACTTATTTCTAATAATTTATCTTTAACTATTCAAAATAAATCATAATTTCAAATAGACATCCAAATAACCTATTGTTTCTAAATTTTTTTTAAAAAAAATTCATATCCAAACCAATTTTTGCTACAATTCCTCTATAAAAATCTAAATTTTTACAAAAATCTCAATTTTCTAACTACTCAAAATATTTAAAATAACTGTTCAATAACTCTTTATCCAAACACTATCTAAAGTTGTCTGATCCAGAACTAAAATCCGTGGAAAAGATGATCCAATTGAAGTAAAAGAAGAACAAAAAAAAGCAAAAAAGAAATATAATAGATTAAGAGCACGGCTCTTGGAGTAGGTTGGAGCGTGAAAAGTGGGTAAAATGAGAACCACAAATAAGAATTGTCGCAACCAAACCCCAATCTCCACCGTCCATTTTCATTCCCCCATCCAAACAAACCAAATTGTTTGGGACCCGCCGCAGATATGTAACTGGTGGGTGACAATAATCCCAGTCCACTCCTACAAACTTTGTGGCCATCCACTTCGCTAATTCAACAATACATTCCATTTAACCCAATCGTGTGTTCTCGAATCTCCTTTTTACCTCCCCAGGCCCCGCTAATCTCTCCCCATTTCTTAATTTTCTCTGTTTCCTACTCATTTCCCATAATCCCTTTTCTTCAAACGTCAAGCTCATCTCTAATGGAGCTTTATATTGGTTTGTGAATTTTGGGTGTTTCATTTGGGGGGTTTGGTTTATTTTGGTCAATTTGTTTTGTTTCTCTCTCTCTCTCTCTCTCTCTCTCTCTCTCTTTGTGTTTGTGGGTGAGAACGGGGGATATGATGAAGTCGTTGTTTTTGTTTGGTTGATTTTTGTTGGAAGAGGAAATGAGAGTGGGGAGCTTCAATTATGAGAACACTTTGTGACGCTTGTGAAAGTGCTGCCGCGATCGTCTTTTGTGCTGCTGATGAAGCTTCCCTTTGTCGCTCTTGTGACGAGAAGGTATTTTTTCTTTCTTTCTTTTGTTTGCCCTTTTTATTTCTCTACTAGATTTTTGCGTATCTTTCTTTTTTGGGTTGATTTTGGGCTATCTTGATTGTGACCACTTTACTTCTTCGATGAGAATCTTGTGGATGGTAATTGAATAATGGGTTGTTGACTATTTTGAATTCTGGGTTGTTCTTAGAAATATCAAATTTGCTTGTTTTGATGGTTGTAACTGGTGGATCTTGTACTTAAGACTGAGAGGAGTTTCTTCCTGCAAATTTTTACTACACTGAGCTGCTAGATGACTTTGGAGGAAGGTTTCTGTGGCTGTTAATTGGGCAAGAAATATGCTTCATATCTACATTGCTTGGGATCTTTCTCAGCCATCTATGTGTTTGAAGGACAAATTGCCCATGTTGACTGTCACACGAAGTGGCTTTGCTTAGCAGAAACATAATCAATATGAAGCATAACCCATCACTTATTGACTTTATATAAAACAAGTGTCTGTAAGTCCGTTGGTAGTTCTGTTGGGTTTGAATATGAGAATTGTCAGCTTGGATGGTAATTTGGTTGATATTTGACCATTTGGTTTCGAATGTTGGGACCTCGTGTGGTGTGGCTGCCGTTGAAGCATAGCCCACGAGTTTACTGATTGCCTTCTCAAGAATAGTAGATTGGTATTTTTTTTTTTTTTTTTTTGAAAATTAATGAAGAGCAGATTGATATTTAATGTTCAAGGGGAAGACTCCTGAGGAAATCCGCAAGACATCTGAATATCAAAAGATATTTAATGTTGCTGTATTATGAAGTTTTTTGTGTTGGTTTCATATAAAAAAAGTAAATGAGGCTGAAATCTTAATAAATATGCTGCAAACTTGTATGATAGGTTCATATGTGCAATAAACTCGCAAGTCGACATGTAAGAGTTGGCCTTGCAAGTCCCAGTGAAGTTCCCCGTTGTGATATATGCGAGAATGCGCCTGGTATGCAGGTCCTTCCTTTTGTTTTTGGTATTTGTTTTTTTAGCTGCGTTAGAAGTTGCAATCTGGGATGTTATGGTTAACTTGGATTAATTTACAGCCGGTGTGGTTAACTCGGATTAATTTATTTTGGCCTTGGAAATTGCATGTAGCTTTCTTTTACTGTGAGATTGATGGAAGTTCCCTTTGTTTGCAATGTGACATGATTGTTCATGTTGGAGGGAAAAGGACACATAAGAGATACCTTTTGCTCAGGCAGAGGGTCGAGGTTGGTTGATAGATTGTGATATGACCTCATGTATTTTCTAGCTACATAAGAATTGGAATTTTGAACTTGTTCTTTTTCAGTTTCCAGGAGACAAACCTATCGATCTTGACGAGCCGTCTCCACATTCCAAGGTTCCCAATGATATTGGAAAAGGACATAATCAGCCACTGCCACATAAAGTGACTGCAGAAGACAACCACCAAAATCATCACCGACTATCACCTGTTCAAGAGGCTAACAATGATGGTCATGCCGAGACCGATACGAAAATGATTGATTTGAATATGAAGCCTCAAAGGGCTGCTAATAATCAGGTTCTAACGCTTTCCTCTTCTCTTCCAAGTTCCACCATAGTGCTTAACTGTTTATAAATGTTGTGATTCCAAAACATGGGATAGTTCTAATTTCTAAACTCAATCATCACTAATATTGAGTAACAAGTAACCGCCATAAGCTGGCTTTGTAGTCAATAAGGACTATGTTAGCCAAATAGTTATGGTCTTTTTGGTTGATTCTAACTCTCTTTGGCAAAGGATTATTGTAAGTATGAGTCAATCCTTTTGAGTGGGTCTAGGTTGGAGTTTGTGGCGCATCTAGAAATCTTTGGAATGGTATTGTTGAAGACTTCTCTTCCTTTTTTAGTTTGTTTCTTATTCAATGGGGGACGGAAGTTTTTTTTAAAGGATATTTGGGTTGACTCGAGGATTGTCCTTTTTGCTCTTTTTTTCTCCGTTTATTTCATTTATCCCTTATGAAATGTTGTTCTGTGGTGGATGCATTGGTTCATTTGAAGCATTTTCCTTCTCATTCTCTTCTCATTCTTCTCATTCTTTTCTTTCTCTAAATTTCTAGCACTCTTGTCTATTAGGGAAGTGTTGGACGTGACTATTATCATTCTTGTGAGAGCTTTAATGTGTTTCAGGTCGTAGAGATACTCATTGTTGATTTTCTTGCTTTTCTTGTCACTCATTTTAGGTGTCTGGTTAATTCTCATTCTTCTTTGAGCGATTTAATCTTTATCTCTTTGTAGTAGGTAAAAATTTCAAAGAAGGTTGGATTTTTTATTTGACGGGTTATTTATGGCAAGATTACCACCTTTTTGACAGGGTTATGAAAAAGATTACCTACTTCATGGATCTAACGTGAGGCATCGTATGCAGAGGACAGTGGCATAAAGATCCAACTACTTTGGACTTAGACTGACTAGGATCATTACTCATGTATGCTAAAGCTTTCAAAAACTTAAGGGAAAGAAATATCATTTTAAATTATTTATTTGAGATTCCAATGAAACAGTCTTAATCATTAAATACAAGTAAACATAACTCATGTAATTTTAATTTTCTTTTTAAAACCAACCCTCTTTTTTTTCTTTTTAAAACCAAAGTTAAAAATTCTTTATTTCCAATTTTTTCCTCTAGTTTAGACTTTTATTTAATATAGACATTTTGGGCATATCATACCACTAATTCTCTGGAGTCCAAAACTTTAAATTAATATAAAAATACTTCGGTAAATCGTAGGAGATAAAAGGGGACCCTAGTTATTGATTTAAAAATCTAAAGCAAAATATTCTTCTTAAAAAATGTGGTGCGTTATTGGATGAGGATCTCGATGAGATTGTGAGTTGGCTTTTGAGGTATGGAATCAGTTTTTGGAGGTGTTTGGGTTGTAGTTTGCGAGACAAGAGAAATATAGGGGAATGATTAGAGAGTTTTCTTGTTTCTCCCTCTTTTCGTGAGACTTTTTCGAAGACTGTGATGTTCGCTACTTTGTGGGGTCTTTAGGGCGAAAGAAATAATAGAATCTTTAGAATGCTAGAAAGAAACTTCATGTGATATTTGGGTCTTTATTATATTTTATGTTTAGCTTTGAGCCTTAGTTACTAGAATTTTTTTGGTAATTTAAGAGTAATTTTACTAGATTGGAGCTCCTTTGTGTAGGTGGTCTCCTCTCTTTGTTTGGATGGTTTTTTGTATGCCCTTCTGTTTTGGTCTTTCATTGTTTTCTCAATAAAATTTCGGTTCATTATTATAAAGAACTATGTAAACAATAAATGACTTAGTCTTATCCAAAAAAAAACAATAAATGACTTAGAGGGAATGGATTCAAGTGCCACTTACCTTGGATTAATATCCTACGAGTTACTTTGGGAGTCAAATGTAGTAGGATCAGATGATTGTACCATGAGAATAGTTGAGATATGCTTAAGATTTCCCGAACACTATGGGTACAAAATAAATTAATATTCAATTTGCATATCAAATGAAGTTGATTGATTGTTTGTTTTACATTGACAAATGACAACCAATGTCAAATGAATGTGTTGAATTATGTTAAACCACCAATCAACCTAAAAGTTTAAGCTGATGGGTTGGAGTAAATTTAATTATATCAACCAACACTGCCCCTCACTTGTGGGCTTTAAAATTTGAGAAATGCCCTATAAGTGGAATTCAATTTTAATTGGGGGTTAAATGACTCGGTAGGGGCTCGAACTCAAGATTTCTTACTCTATTACCATGCTGAATTATGTCAAACTACAATCAACCAAAAAGCTTAAGCTAATGGGTTGGGGTAAATTTAATTATATCAACCAATAGAATGGATGTCATGTTCTTATCTTATAAGTAGCTATTAGTTTTACCTCTCTTTAAATCTCTTTCTCTCTATACTCTAAAAAATCCAAACCTATTTTCATCCTCCTCCCCTTCTAGCATAGCTTTTATCGGGCGTTGAAGGAGGAAACAAATGATTCCATCTCATAATGGCGGACAACCTTATCCCCTCTTCCATCTTTCATTATTGTTGAAACCTTCGATCTAGGCATAGATCTGGCTCTCGCAACATCTTGTGTCGAGCTAAAATACCAAAACATCCTCAGGTGAAGGTCAGACGAACCTTATATGTTCCCTTCACTCGACAGATAACCGTTCTCGTTTATCAAAAATCGCTCTTGGCGTGACAAAGCTTGACGAAGACCACCAAAAAACTTAAGAGGCATAGATCTAGAATCTCATCAACATCCTCGAAGGTGAACAACCGTCAACCATGGTCATCCAATGTCTCATCCTCGATTGAGTTTCAGCGGCTGCAAATGCAGATTCACGTTTTTCTTATCCTAGTTGGCTTTGTAGATCGGCTCGATCCTGGGCAAACTAGGCTAGTTTAATTCTCCAAATTGGTTCAATTCTAAAGGATTGATTTGTTTTTTTCTTTTTTAGGCCTTGGGATGGAATTCTTGCGTTCCTGGAATCATCCACCTGTTCCTTCGGCATCAGTGATGGTCGAATGTCAAATGTTATGTGCGTGCGGTAAAATTGTGAGAACAATTGATTTAAAGCATCATCCTTTGACATTGTCGAGTTGGGTTAAGTTTGATTGCGAGTTTCTTGACAACTTCCTCTCTTCACAGATGTTGATCGGCTTTAGAACGCGCTTATTGGCGTGCAGGTGATCCCTGTGAGGTTGATGCTATAAAGCTTTATCTGGTGAGTTCTTTTTCCTACATCCTCTCTTCAGCTTAACTCCTAAGCTTCTATGACCTGCCTTACTCTTCATCAATAGTGTTGAGCCACGAGTCTTCTCCAATCTTTCCACTATTTGATGCCAACTTGGGATGAGACTATCCCCCTTTTCTTCACTGGCCAGATCTTGTAGTGGTTCTCGGTGTTAGAGTTATAGAAGATGATCTGACTATCCATGTCTATGACAAGCCATGATGCGACCGAGGAGGACAGTGCGCCATCCATCACACCAAGAAAAGTGTCCTATAGTGCTAAATGTAGCAATTAAGAAGCAAGCATCTGTGGTGCCAGCAGGATCAGTATCAAGGCTTAGTGGGGGCACTATGGGCCTCAAGCCTTACCGACAATGTCAATCCCCGAGATGGAGTTTTGGCGAGCAGCTCTGGAGTTAAGTTCGTATAAAGCTAAGGTGTAAGCTTTCCAAGTTTGGTGTCAATCGGACACACGACAGATTCCCCACACTGGAAAAGATATAGGTGGAAGATTGAAAATGGTCCAAAATGTACTTGGGGGAAGCTTGGTGTCAACTTTCCACCACCTTTAGGCCTTATGGCCTAAATGAGTTGTCAAATCGCATATGAGTGTGCGTGGTGTGGTCGAGCGCTTGCAAGACGAGTATCTTGGGCGGCTTCCTTTGAAAATGGAAATTTGAGTGTAGTGTTGGATAGTACAGGTG
Source organism: Sechiopsis laciniata (assembly GCA_037833695.1). Taxonomy (NCBI): domain Eukaryota; kingdom Viridiplantae; phylum Streptophyta; class Magnoliopsida; order Cucurbitales; family Cucurbitaceae; genus Sechiopsis; species Sechiopsis laciniata. The sequence continues at coordinate 13,746 of JBBMKA010018509.1, read as the reverse complement.
TGTGGACATTACGCTCTTGTCCAAGGGAGGGAGGTTGCACCATATATTGAGTGACGATACGCTGTCTCAAAACCAATGCCCATAGGCCCAGTTGAATGCATGTGCAGGGAACATTCATGACCAAGAATATTTTCATTGCATATTCAATGAAGCTTGGTTGAGGTCTGAAGAACCTTGCCTCACGTCCGACAAGCTACATAGTATGGGAATGCGAGCTTGGGGCTAGAGTTCTCCTTTAAGGCTGACCATGATGAGCGAAAGATCATGGCACCACATGAGTCGTAGAGTATGACCGTGACATTTGGTACTAGAGTCAACCTTTGTGCGTGCAGTTGGTCGAGATAGAGAAACTCGAGGGTTGAATCGAAGACATTGCGTCTGTGTTAAAAGTTTCATTGCAGTAGAACAACTGCATTTCAATGTCGAGTTGGGTAAAGGTGACTCTTGATGCTCGCAAATGCCATGAACAAACATGTCATGAGGAGAGTCTTACATGTCAGAGAAGACCTGGTCCATTTTTCAAAGGCTTGGGTTACAGTAGGTAGACAATGTGAAAAGAGTCATTATCATCAAAGGGATAATGTAAGTCGGAAGTGTCAAATTGTGCTTAATGCAAGTCCATGTAGGTGGACAATGTGGCTGATGCCAAATTTAAGAGTAGGGGCAAGTGTCCGCTCATGAAGGAGCATCAAGCTGGATAAAGTGAAGCTCGAGTGAGCTGCCACAAGACTAGAAGTGTCTTTGTTACGTCGCCTCTAGGTGGGACAAGTGCAGTTGGCTGAGTAGTGCTAACAACTTAATCGACTACGAGAGTTCGGCTGTCAGATATTGCTAGATATTGAAGCGAGGCTCAAAGATGTGTATAGGATGCACTTTCTGAGGGTTAGGCAAGAGTTGGAGCTCGGTATTGCGTGTCCTCATTTGCGATTCTCGGAGGCCAAAGAGAGTTATGGATGGAATAGCCCGAGGCGTAGTATTAATTTTCACTAGTTGATCATGCTTATCTGGTGAATCCTGGGCCAAGTCCATGTAGAGGAGCATGTAGGTCCATGAAGGGATAGCTCGTGAGTAGTGTGCCATTTTTGCATTCATCTAGAGCACAAATTGCTAGCAAGTCAGCTAACAGCCTATCAAAGTGTTGAATCGTCACCAGGACGATGTCGAGTATAAGCGGGGAAGAATGTCATAGTCTGCACCAATATGCCCTGTGTTAAGTCATCGAGGACAATGACTGGATTAAGTGGGGGAGGATGTCAGCGTCCTTAAAGATGATGTGATGACCCACGTGCATGACAAGTCATGATGCGATCGAGGAGGACGATGCATCATCCACATCACATCAAGAAGAGTGTCCTATAATGCCAAATAGAGCCATCAAGAAGCAAGCATCCGTGGTGCTAGTAGCATCAGTGTCAAGGTTTAGTTGGGGTATAGTGGTCCTCGCACTGTATCGATGATGTCAACGCACGAGATGGAGTTTTGACGAGCGGCTCGAGAGTTAAGTCTACATAAAAGCTAGGATGGAAGATTGACTCTCCACACAGGCGTATGATTCCTCGCCAAACATCTTAGCTTTATGATTCCACGCAGGCGCATGATTCCTTGCCAAAAAGACATAAATAGGTGGAAGATTGATAATGGTTCAGAATGTACTATGGGGGGAGGCATGGAATCAGCTCTCCACCACCCTTGGGCCATGTGGCCTAAGTGAGCTACCCCCATACGCTTGCAAGACGAGTGTCATGGGCGGCTTCCTTCGAGAATGGAAATCTGAGGACATTGTCAGACAGCACAGGTGTGTCGACGACATTGTGTCCTTGCCCATGGGAGAGAGGTTGCGCAGTATATCGAATGGCGGCACACCATCTCACAACCAACGCCCATGGACTGAGTTAAATGCATGTGCAGGCGGCAACATGCATGATCAAGAGTACTTTCGCTGTGTATTCGATGAAGCTTGGTTGAGGTAAGAACCTCGCCTAACGTCCGACAAGCCACAAAGTATGGGCAATGCCAGCTTGGGGTTGGAGTTCCCCTTTAAGATTAGCCATGATGATGAAAAGATCATGGCACCACATGAGTCGAAGAGTACGATTGTCACACCCGGCATACGAGTTCATCACTTGGATGTGTTGTTGATTCATGAGATAATCCCTCAAGTGTTCAAGCCAACCACTCTTCACACTTAAAGTTAGATGTTCAACTTCCAGAGAGTTCCGACTTGTTTTTTACTCTGTTTTTCCAGTGTAAACAAGACTCAGAATCTAACCTTCTCTTCTCCCTATGTAACACTTTCATTTTATGGATGTTTTCATTTCTAAAAATAATCGTGTTCTTATCATTGTCCCCTATAAAGTATCACGTGATCAACTACTGTTTTTATTGATGTTGCAAATATAGTTGCACTTGCACATATATTATAACTAAAAAAAAATCTAAACTGATCGTGCTTGCTGGTATCCATATTTGTTGTACTATCTTAACGGATATATTTAGTCCAAATACATTACATTTTATTCCAAGATGATCTGTGTAATATCCAAGGAACTCGGTTTTCTTTTTCAGGATCTATGATCATGAACTACAAAGTATGGATTTCAACAACACATTGACACCATTGCATCCAATCCTCAACTCCCTTCCAAATTCAAAGCAGAACTCGTCACAGTTGATCGTGGTGGAAACCTACATTGTTTGTTTCGGTTGGCGGTGAACAGGTCCGGTGTCGAGCTTGTTTTGTATTGTAGAGAAGTGGTTGGATAGATTTGAAATCAAAAGATAAGATAAAAGTCAGTGCATACTAGTGGAAATTGCAGGTGCTGTAATATTACAACTTTAGGTACACAGACCCAACAGCAGTTGTTGGGAGGGCAGGTTTGTGGAAGGATAGGATACCCCTTCCTTTGTATTTAGTTGGAAAAAAATGGCTACTTTGATTTTACTTCAGCAGTTCAGGTGAGAACTAAAATGGATAGAGAAAGCTTGCCTTTTTTACTGTTTTGTCTTATTTCATTGCCAAGGTTTTCTTTCATAAGCATCTCTTAAATAGTTTTCTGATCTGGAAAAGATTATGCCAGTTTGATTTGAAATTAAGTTTATAAATATTACCCTTCACTTGTTTTCCCAAGGTCGAGACAAGTTTTTAAAACTAAAAAAAGTATATTTTTCTAAGAAAACTTGTTTATGTTTTTAGAATTTGACTCATAATTCAAATGTTTATTTAGTGAGCTTGGTAGAGATATTGTAAGAAAAAAAATAGTTTTAATTCTAAAAAATCAAATTGTTATTAAAATGAGCCAAAATTTTCAAAAACTTGTTTTTATTTTTAAAATTTGATTAAAAATTATTATGTTTTATTTAGACAGATGGAACTTTTAGTAGAGAAGGGAAGATAATGATTATCAAAATGGTCATTAGTATCTGTTTTCTTGCATTTTTCATTTTTTTTAGTTTGGTTGTTAGAATTGGACTACTAATTTCAAGCCCTTTCGGATTGATTTTTAAACTTTCATGCATTCTACATTATCACTTGACAAACAATAAGATGTTAGGAAAAGTAACAAGAGTATATTTGGAAAAAGCACGAAATGAAATGAAACATTTTGTGCTGGGCACATATATGATGACAGGAGGTGGGTTTAAGATAACAGACACTTTAGATGTCGGACAAGCCATCATTTACGACATTTTCATTGTCGTGCAAGGTTTATTGACTGATATTGGCCGACTTAAGTACCCAACATCTTATATCCACTTTTTTTTTTTTTTTAAATGTATGCCTGCCATCTTATATCAAGCTTTTTGAAAATTTTATGACTGTTCAACGTGAAAACTTATAATTGTTGTAGCAAACTAATAATAATCATGGTTTAGCCGATAAAAATATAATTTTAAAAACATTTTGTATAATTTAATAATCATGAGATTATAGGTTCAAAACTTCTTTTTCCTAATTTAGTTGAATAAAAAAGTTAAATGTAAAAAAAAAAATTTTAAAAAAAAAAAAGAGTCAAGGGTTTAATATATACACATGTCATATCCTAATAATGGTGGGTTTTTTCCTATGATAGAACAGTGTTTACCAGTATATATGATGCTGTGAATAGACTTCCCCAACTTGGACCTTGATCACAATGTGACTTTGAGTAGACCTGGATCGCAATTTGACTTTGAAGATACTCAAAATAATAATAACAATAATAGTTATTATTATTATTATTATTATTATTATTATTGACAAGCAAAGTTACAATCTATCTCTTGCTTTACTTAGAGGGAGGAGTTTCCTTCTTTGCTAAGTATCCAAAGAGTTAACCTAGTTATTTTCACACGTCTAATTAAGACTCTTGAAAGTCCATTCCATACAATAAGATAAATTTAAAGAGACATTTTAGTTAATTGTTAAATACTTTATTATAAAGGAAAGATACTAAAGTTTAGTTATTTTAAGGTATCGATTTAAATTTGTATCTTTAAACTAATGAAACAAAAGTTGGCAATTTAGTTTTTGTTGGATAAGAATTTAGATTCATTTGATAATTATTTAATTTTTGGATTTTTTTTTTTTTTTTTTTGAATTCAACAATGTGATGTATCATGCCACTAAAATACTAATTTTTTTGAGTTTGTAACTTAAAACTTATAAACACTACTTTTTAAAAAAATGCTTCTTGAATTAAACTAACGATTTATATATTACTTCAAAAAAAGTTTTAAAAGGTGAAAGAAAGTAATAACCCAAATTTTGACATAGTCTATCTTTCATACATATATATGTCTTAATTTGAGCTAAGTTTAATTTTTTTTTACTCCAAAAAATAGAAAAAATTAAATTAAAAAAATAACTGGAATTTTGGTTATTTAACCTAAACTTTCTCTATTTTTACACTATTGTTTCTTTCTTTATAATAAAAACTTGAAAAAGAAAACAAAAATCTCAATTAACTGTTAAATTAATTGTTGTAATTATGTTATAAAATTTATAAATTTCTCTTTAGTCAACAAAAATATGCAAATTGTTTTAATCTTATCCAATTACCTTAAAAAATTTTAAAGATATATTTTAATGGTAAAGTTGTGTTAAATTTTAGGAGATAACTATTGTCTATTTACCTTAAAATTTAGTCCAGTTGGAAGGATTCTTATCGCAAGTCATAATCATCTTTGTAACCTTTTTCTCCTCGCCCACAATATTTTGAGTGCTTTTTTCACCAAAGAGAGAAAAGGAGAAAACAAAGGGAGTAGAAAATTAACTGATCAAGAGAGAGAAAAGATTTTTTTTTTTCTTTTTCCTTTTTTAAATATATATTAAGAGAGAAGAACCACAAACATTACATAGAAAGTAGCACTTGGATAGATGAGAACCAAATACTAATTTTTAATATTAAATATATGATTGTGATGTTGAACTGAATTATCATCAAATAGTAAAATCAGTATGTTATTAACTCTCCTGGTAAAAAGTAAAAATAAAAAAACCTTCCTGGTAAAGCTTCTTTCCAATATATTTTTTACCGACTCCAAGCCATTTTAAAATTTGTATTTTATTTATTTTTAATATGGGTGAATTACATGAAAAAAAAACTAATACTGAAATATAAAATTACCTTAAAAAAAAAAGCCAAAAATAAGAAATCACCTGAACTAGAGAAATTATTACGTAAGAACTTCTATAGTTATTACAGAAGTAAAAGATTTTGGGGAACTTTGGGCCAACAATTTTGAAAATGAGTGGTAATATTTATAAGAGATTCTGAATGATTAATTTTAATGAAGATAAAACTTTATTGAGATGGAAGGATTATGGATATTTTGTGGAACTCTCATATGGATGGATGAATTATAAATTGTTGAACAAAATCCCCAATTCTAATGCTCATATAACAGATCTAAACATACTAAATCAGAGTACAAATTCCAGATTCAAACCATGTACAAATAAATGAAAATCAAACAAAATAAAGAGTGATAGGAGAAGAAATTAACACACCGATGTAAAGTGGTTCGGACTAGCCTACTCCACTGTTCAGAATGTGGGATGATTAATCTTGATCACTCACTCATAATTCTCATTGATGAATCAAGAGCTCTCAAATAGTGGCTAGGATTTCTCTCTAAGGTTAAAGGAGACCCATAGAGTTTTATATATAGTTCTATTCACACACCCACAATTGGTTAGTTAACCTAACCCCAAGACTAACCCAAGTTTACTCAACTCACCATATGGGTTTAATACATGATGTGTAATTCATATTTAACAAATTACCCTCTTAAAGTACATATAAAAAAAATGGCATCATAATGACAAACTCCAGAAAAAACTGGATCATAACTTTGTTCGACATGAGCAAATTAGAACGGTCTTCAAGATCTCAGAATTCAGAACTTTAGTAGGACGGTGAACTCAATCCACGAATGGCAACCTGAACCTGTTCTTAAAAGAACATCTTCGAAAACAGACAAATCATAGAACAAATGTTGCCAAGTAAACATGGAATAAAAAACAAATGAGGAAATATCCTCTCAAACGACATAAGCAGCACAAAGTAGAGTCAACAAAACTAGTATAATCTGACTCTTCAGAAACAAATGCATTCACAACCTAAATGACCCTCAAATACAAAGTCCGAATAAAAAATCTGAATGCTCAGAACACTGCACCATATTATGTCAAACATCTATGTAACTGCTGAAACAAACTCACAAACTGTGCTATCAGAATGACAAGAAACAGAAACACAAACAAAAACTCCATAAACAAAATAAACCTCTTCCATATCAAACTCACAACTCAAAAAATCTCCATATAGCAACAAGTCAAGAGATCTGTAAACTCCATAACAAAGCTACTAGATGCAACAAAAAAATCATCTATAAATGACAAAAACAGAATGATGCAACTTGCACAAGTAGCTTCGCTAAAAAAAACACAATGAACAAAAGATCTCTTGCAAAGCAATAATCAAAACAGATTTCTTACAAAAGAGTAGAAAATTATGAAAGAGACAAATTGCTCATAAAACTGCAACCAAAACTGATCAATGCAATAAAAGCTCAACAATGAAGATATATACAAAAACATAAATGGAGAAAGAACATCTATCCACCCTTCACGTATGTAACCGAAAGCAAACGAATCTGCATCAGAATGAGAGCATACAATACCCTCTAGATTGGACTTAATCATAAACCAGCAAAAGCAGATGATGAGCAAATAAATTTCAAGTCTCACCACAAACATCCTACATGAAAAATTCGATAAACAAGCCAACTCCCTATCAAACAACTGAACATTACCCTCTAAACCAACAAGAACATCCTCAGGTCTAGAAACAACAAAGATAGGATCAGAACGTGCAATGTCACTGATAAACACTGAAGGCTCAACAAAAGAATTTTCATATGCAAAAGCAGAAGCAACAAACAAGCATATATCAGAAAACACAATCTCAGAATTCAAATGTTTCTCAATAACACAATTAGATTCAGGTGAAATACCTATCAAATTTTCAAATGGAGTCTTAACAAATTTATTAGAAGCAACACTCATCTCGTGCTGAGAAGTTTTACCTTGCAGAATGTATAAACCATTTGTAAGCTTTCCAAACAACTTAATTTTCTTACTTTTACTCACAGAGAGTAATCCATTTCGAGATGAGTAGTCATAACCAGTAGCATCCAAAACACCTAACGAGATAAGGTTTTGCTAAAGACTTGGAATGAATTTCACATTTGTTAGCATTTTGACAGAACCGTCATCCATGCTAAACTGAACAGACCTATTCCCTTAATCTCTAGATTAAGGTTATTAGCCAATAAAACCTTGCCATTACTCACAATTTCCAAATTTTTAAAATTGTGCTAATAAGGGGACATGTGGAATGAACAACCAGAGTCCATAATCCACAAATTATCAGAAGGGTCCAAATTTTTAGAATTTTTTGCCAAGAGCACCTCACCCGAATCATAATTCTTGAGGAAATTAGCTGAATCATCAACTACCCTAACAGGTAACTTACCATTCCTCTTCAGAATGAGACATTCGTACTTCGTATGACCATCTTCTCTGCAGTAATTGCAAGTAACTTTCTTTTGCTCTAAAGGTTGTTTCCCTTTATCATACTTAGAGCTCGATTTACTTGACAAACTTCCTTGACCTTTAGAAGACTTAGTCTTTGCAAACAAGGTCTCAGAATCCTTCTTTTCAATTTTCATCTCCAAATTCGTAGATCTCAAGAATTCAAAACAATGTCTAGGGTCAAAGTATCTCTGCCATACTTAATGACTGGTTTAAGCTCTTTGAAATTTTCGAGTAACGAGTTTAGGAGAATGATCGCTTGATTTTCATAATCAAGCTTCTCCCCACAATTGGCCAGTTCGCTACAAATTTTGTTGAACACGTCTAAGTTTTCTTCTAATCCCTTAGAAGGTTCCATCCTAAATCCAAATAGCATCTCCTTAAGATATATCTTATTTGACAACGATTTGGATAGATAGAACTCTTTGAGTTTAGCCTATAAAGTTGCTACATCATCTATGTTGCCAAATCTTCTTAAGACATTATCAGATAAATGAAGGATGATGGTGCTATAGACTATCTCTAATGTCTATAATTTTGCATCCTCAGTTGTATTTATAGGCCACTTAGGAGGATTATCTAAGGCTTTTGTAACTTTATGTTGCACTAAAAGGGCTTTTATTTTCCTTTTCCACAAACCAAAGTCTCTTGACCCGTCAAATTTTTCTAACTCAAATCTAGCAGACATCTTATGCGGATTATCAAATTTCAGAAAATAGTGAAAATAGAAAATTCAAACAAGCCACAAAACGAAAATAGAACAAACGACAAGTTCAACCAATTTCAAATACCCAAACAGATCAGAAAGCAACTATTACAACGATCAGTCTCAGAATTCCAAGTTAATTCTCAAAATTTTCACAACAATGGCATGCTCATAACTTTTTCAGCTTGCAATTCAAAAGAAACAAGTTTGAACAAAATTCTAGCTACAATCACCAATTTGTAGCACAATAACAAAAATTCGGCATGCTAAATCAATTTCCAACATAAATTTCTCAAATGCAACAACTATCACATTATCAGCAAGAAAACATATCTATTTATATGGAGTATGCACAAATTTAAGTGATTACAATTTTCAATTCATTCTACTCATATAGCAGTAGCAAAATGCATTAACTATATCAGGTAATATTGTATAGAGAACTCACTTTCATCCTTTGATCAAAATTTGCTCATCAAAAGAAAATATTGCAAACTTGCTGGATTTCACCAAATTTGACAATGTATTCAATGATCCATGAATATAATTGCTATGACTTAAGAATCTCTTTTGTTGAAATTAAGCTGCTCCCAAAAAGATGAAGTCAGATTCGAAATTAAATCGAATAAAAGTGTCTGAATCGAGGCTAAAATCACCGATTGAAATAATGAATATCCTCTTTCAATTGATTCTTCAATCTAGACATCACTTGGAAACAAATTTTGCCGTAAACTCTGACTGTGAAGACGCCGGAATGACCAAATGAATACATCGCCCAACATGTTACCAATTTTGAGTGTGGCGTGACTGGAATTCAAGCAAAATTTTCAGAAATCTTGAAGTCGCCACAGATTTAATGAATTCGCACCATTCCTTAGCGACGAAGAGAGTGGAAATAAAGCTTCCAAGAATCAATTTCACCAAAACTTTAGATTAATTGCAAATCAAAACACTAAAAGCTGCAGATCGAAATCAATGGACGATTTCTTCATTTCGATGAATGTACTTCAATCTCAGAGTTGTGCAAAGCTTGATTTAGAGGTGGATTGGTGAATCCTAATCTGCACCGTGATTATCCAAACAAAGAAGAAGAAAATATCGTAATTACCCAATTTATGCAAACGATCAGCACTTAAATCTTCGATGAAAGGTTTCAGAATAAAATCAGCAAGTTCAATTAGACAATGAGAGGCAGAATCTAAGATAATCTGGAATACACAACAGTGATAATAGCCTTATAGGCTCTGATACCAAATGTTGAATAAAATCCTCAATTCTGATGCTCATATATTAGATCTAAACATACTAAATCAGAGTGAAAATTCCAGATTCAAACCATGTACAAATAGATGAAAATCAAACAAAGTAAAGAAGGATATGAGAAGAAATTAGCACACAGATGTAAAGTGATCGAATTAGCTTACTCCACTATTCAGAATGTGAAATGATCAATCTTGATCACTCACTCATAATTGCCATTGATGAATCAAGAACTCTCAAATGGTGGTTAGGGTTTCTCTCTAAAGTTGAAGGAGACCCATGAAACTTTATATATAGTTCTATTCACACACCCACATTGGTTAGTTAACCTAACCCCAAGACTAACCCAAGTTTACTAAACTCACCATATGGGTTAATACATGATGTGTAATTCATATTTAACATAAATGGTTGTGACAAAAAAAATCATTTAAATTAAAGAATTATGAATGTCTATATTAGACAATTCTTGTTTAAATGGAGAGATTATGAGTTATTGAAATAAAAGTGATATTATATAGAGTTTACAAAATTTATGGAAATTTTATGAAAAAAATTTAGTGTTGTTTCATCCAAATGTGGAATTTGATGAACCCCTAAATAAATCTTCATAAGTTCTTCATCGAACGTCGAAATACACCTAAAACACACTCTTAGCATGTGCTTGGAGCACATGTTAAGTTAGTGTAGATAATATGTTATTATAAATGGTGTTTATGATTTCACTTATCATAATCAAAATTATAATAAACAATGTTTGTGATGAAAGTTATTATAAAGAAGTTATGTAACTTTTTATTTACAATTTTTTTAATAATTAGACTTTAGATTTAAAAATTTTACAAATAATTAACAAAGTGTTTTAGTAAAATTTATAACTAAAATGGAATGTAAGGAAAATAAATTAAGATTTGTCTTTTTTAAATCATTTTTTTATTTGACATAACTTATACATAGAATGTCTTAGAAGAGACTGATATATCTTATATATATATATATACATATATATATTGGTATAGTTATGTATAAGAATATAAACATATTGATATAATTTTAATTTTAATATAATTAAACAAACCCTCGACACATTTTTTTTTATATAAATAGATCAAAGAGCTTGTTCTTTTAATTCTACAATAATTGAGGAGAAAGATACCATATGGTCATTGACATCAAATGCCTAGTTAAGAGTGTTTTATTTAGCATTCCAAAACCAACATTGTCCTAATTTTGTTTTTTTAAAAAAAACCACATTGGAAGAAAAAAAAAGAGAGGTAAAAAGTCAGTCCACGTGAATAGTTTCTCAAGATTACAGAGTGGAGGAATACATATACGCATTTCTGGAAGATAAGTACACAATTTCTTAAATTCAGTTCGAATCGGCGACGATAACCATCAGGAATGGGGAAGATCGTGACAGTTGCTCGATTGTGGTTGGCGGTGACGGCGGTGGCGTTGTCGTCGCCGGCGTTCACAACCGGCCACGTAATATCTCGCCCCATACTTAACCGCTTGTCTTCAAGCAGCTCGTTCTTAACCCGGAAGGAGCTTTGGTTTAACCAGACGCTCGATCATTTCTCTCCTGATGTAAAAAATCGCTTTCTCTGTTCTCTTATTAGTTTCTAATTCGATTGACTTTACTTCATTCGATGAGGATGCTGAATTTGATTCCGTATAAATTGTTCTGTTTGCTCTTTGTTCATCATTTATACGAGTTTGTTCGCAGTATCTTCTGTCTGATTGAACTTGAGATTTCAATTTTGCTAAAGTTTTTACCTATAGGGGCATATTTTCAACTTGTGTATTTCTTGTTCGATCTGAACTTGAAGAATATATATGATAGTTTATTAGGATGAAAACATTAAAGCCCCTTTGATAATCCTTTGGTTTTTTTTTTTTGGTGAAATTTAAAGTTTATTTTTACTCAAATTTTCTAAAAGGGTTCCATCTTTTCTAAGTATGTGAAAACTAACTAAATTTCAAAAACTAAAACAATATTTTGGAAGCTGCTTTTTTTGTTCTCAAATTTTGAAAAGATTTATTTGAGTAAGAAAAAACATAGGGTGAAGAAGTTGTTGTAGGCTCAAATTTCAAAAACAAAAGACTAAAAACAAAATGGTATCAAACCGGGCCTAAATTTTTTTATTTGCCTTTTGTTATATCGGTTGAACTGTATTGAATTATAAACGTTTACTATTCAATGATTTTAAATTCTTCTAGAGTCTCTTGTATATGTGATTTGTGAATGTGATGCAGATTAGTTCTTCTATATAATCCAATTTTGCTCATTCTTTGGTGCTAATAAATGCAGAATCATGATAAGTTTCAGCAGCGCTATTATGAGTTCCTCGACTACTTTCGGATGCCAGATGGACCGATATTCTTGAAAATCTGTGGTGAAGGATCATGCAATGGGATAAGCAATGACTACCTAAGCGTACGTCCTGCAATTTTTCCAATGACTGTACTGGAATGATGATATGAGAGTCGACTTTGATTAATGAACTATTCTTGTTTAGTTGGAGGGAGACGTTGATTATTTATGACTCAGGGTAGTTTTTAGAATTTTCTTCGGTATTTTGGTGATTTTTGTCTTCATTTTGTCCTCAAATAATTAAGATTCTTGCTGGTTCTAGAGTCTGTTTATTAACACTTCGAGGAAAGCAAATACCCCTTCTAACCATTTCCTGTTCAAATTTATTAAGTGGTGAATATTTGAACAATGCATACGAGAAAGGGGGGGTGTTGTTGATCTAGATTTTTGGAAGGCTAGCGTGCATGTTTTGTTAACTGTTGTGACAGTGGTGGGTATTTGTAAAAATGAGAAGGGTGTTGTTCATGTAGATTTTTTAGCAGTGCTACAATGCAAATTTTGTTTAGAATTATGAGGTGGTGAATGCTTGTGGAAATATATAAGAAAAAGGAGAGTGTTTTTCAAAATTACAACGTGGTGGATAGTTAGACAGAGAAGAGTAAAAGAGAGAAAGAGAGAGAGAGTGAGTGATTGTATAAGTGAGATAAATCTATCATCTTTTTAAGTTTATATAGTCATTCGAAGAGGTCATCGCTTATTTGTTTTCTGCTCATTTTGCTACGTAGGTTTTGGCAAAGAAGTTTGGTGCAGCCATTGTTTCTCTTGAGCATCGCTACTATGGGAAGAGTTCTCCTTTCAAGTCATTGACGACAAATAACTTGAGATATCTTTCATCCAAGCAAGCTTTGTTTGATTTGGCTGTTTTCCGCCAGTCTTACCAGGTAACAATTATCCGATTTATAACTACATCATCAATTCGAAGGTAAAACTCATGTTCCTCTAGTTGGAAGAGTTGAACTATAGTATAAACCAGATTCAATAACTCATTTGTATGCATGTTTCAAATGACTTGTAATTTAAAGTTGAATTATATTTTCTTTGAAAAGGGAATAATGGGAAAAAATTATGGTAATGGATTTTCACATTTCACTACTGAGGGCACCATTTATTTCTTTACATTTAACGACTTTAAAAAAAAAAGAAGAAAAAAAAGAGAGACAATTAACGACTTTACTGGCCTAATCTCAAAAAAAAAAAAAAAACGACTTTACTGGCCTAGTCTTTTCAACCCAGTTTATGTTCATACTGTAAGCGAGAGAATGTGACTAAAGAGTCGTTCTATTATTCATTGAGTGGCAATGTCATTATATAAGTGTTACAATGGGCCTA
>JBBMKA010018489.1:0-29694 GCA_037833695.1 Sechiopsis laciniata | reverse complement strand
ACTTGTCTTGTAATCTCTTTTTTTAGTGGTCTTAATAAAAGGTGTTGGTGTTTCCCACATAAGAGTTGTGTTCAACAGATTTCGCAGCCCGCATTAATTGCGATTGTAATAATGTAGTTGAATTCTTTGGCTGAATTTTGATCCGATTTATTCCTGGTAAATAGCTGTAATTAGAAATGATTTTCTCACTTATCTCTTACGAATTAACTTTCATGCAATCTCTCTCTCAAACTCAAATTTCTTTCTACTCGATTTCATTTTCTTTACCTACAATTCGATCAATTATTCAAATGGCCTTTCGCACTAGAGCACAGAAGCTTGCTACTAAATTCTTGTGGGCTACGCTCTTTGAAAATGTGGCTCGCATTGTAAATGTTGAGGTGCAACCTGAGCCAAAGTGGGTGAACAAGAAAAATCATCTTTGACGATTTTTCAGATGAAAAGACAATTGAATCCTCCAGCATGCACGAGGGCAAAGCACCTGCACTAAAGAGCATGGAGCCGATCAATGCAATCCCAAAAACTCCAATGTTCATTGAGAGTTCCGACAACGAGGAGCAGATGCACACCAAACAAGCCCCTACTCAAGAGTAGAGCCAAAAGGGAAAGAAATAGGGATAACAGAGGATTCTGAGGAGGAATTCGAAGAAGAAAACCTCGAGGAAAAAGAAACTATTCAAGAAGAGAAAGAATCAGAGAAAGAGGAAGGTGGGAAGTTCATTGAACTATAGGGGCGTGTTTGGTTGAAGGATTAGGATTAAGTTAATCGTTTTAAGTTAAGATGAGTATTAAGTTAAGCTGAGAATTAAATTAATCTGTGTTTGGTGGACAGATTAAGTTAAGCTGGACTAAGTTAAGCTGTTGTTTGGTGCATGAATTAAGTTAAGCGGAGTGTTTTTTTTATTTATTTTATTATTTTATTTTTAAGAAAATAAAATGGTCGTTAGTTACTTTAAACATGTTAAAAAAAAAAAAGAAATAACAATATAAATTTGTTATATCTAAACAAACAATCACATATTTTTGTTATGATAATTGTGATTAAATAGTTACAAAATATTTTATATGATAAATTTAACTCTAACCAATATTCAAAGTAGAAAAATTAATTGAAATATGATTATTTGATTTATAAAAAAAAATTGTGTAATTTATTTGTTGATTTGATATTAATTTATAATAGGTTTTGCAATTTTTGGAAGATGATAGATTTGGTTTTAGTTCCAGATGTGAGATACAAATTTACTATAATGTATGATGGTAAATAAATGGAAAATGTTACAAGAAATATTGTCCAACCACATGGCATATTGGGTTTTTGTTCAGTCCTACGTGTTGATTATTGGGCATGCAATTGTGTTAAGTGGTTTGTTTCTTCTTCCTTTACATTACTTTATTATATATATATTTTTTCGATAATCCCTTTACATTACTTTAAACCTGTGTATTCTCTGCATCTATAATAGCCTTCATCTTCTCTCTACCAACATAATTATTCTTCAAATTTCTTCCTTTTTAGTGAAGACGTTGCTGGAAAAGTTGATCTCGACCTCGTCTTTCCTTCTTTTTCTTTTTCCTTTTTTTCATTTTTGTTTGATGTGGGTTTATTTATTTGTTTAATAAGCATTTGACTTAAAGAAAAAAAAATTGTGGCTCATCTTCTATCAAATTTTTAGGTAAATTGAAAATTACATAAAGAAATGATAATTCTCCATCAACATTTGAGGTACAAAAACTTTTAACCCTCCCTGAAAAAAAAAACCCATGATTAAAAATAAAAAAAATAGAGCAAGCATTACAAGAAAATCCAATAAATTTCGAATCGAAAGCTTTGCATTATCAGGGACGAAGCCGCCGTCATCAATGGTTTTCAGTGGATGGGGTTACCAAACTTCCTAAATAATGCCATCAAGAGGCAAAAATGGGAAGCATTCGTGTGACCCAGCATTGCAGCGAGAGTTGTATCGTAACCTCAACGAGAAGGGGAAATTCAAAGGCAGGGTGAACGAAATCATCATCGACTGAAGTTCTAAAGCTTGGAACAAGGCATTCCAATTTGAAGACCTGCCAAATGCATAGTAGAATACGATGATCACATCACCGTGTTTAAAGTAGATGATCAAATCTGAAAATTTGAAACATTCAAATCAAACCTTATAACAAATTAAGTTTGGGGAACTAAGCTTCATCTTCATTAAGGATAATGAAGATTTTAAGTTTGGAGAGCCTGTTAGTTAGAAAAACTTAGTGTGATTAGAACAAAAGAATGATCAAAGCATTCTAGTTATGTAAAAAATAAAATTGAATATAGGCTAAGCCGTAGCTCCTTATAAGCATTCCACTCTAATACCCCAACTATCTAAATTGTTTCCTTTGCTTTGGTGCACCACTTTTTGCTCAAATGTGTCATTCTAAGAAATATGGAATTGAAGCGTGGTTATACGTGAGTGTAAATTGAGTAGGGATGCGATTAGCGTTTATGATACCTTAAGGGATTCTAAGTTGTTAAAAGAGTGTGTGTGGAAGAAACATGCATAACCAGAATGCTTTGGGAAAACTTGGGATGATCAAGGGGTTTGAATAAAGTGTTTTGAAGTTGTCGGCATTAGTCATTAAAAGAGCTCAATTTACCTTTCTAGCTGGGAAAAAGTCATTAATAGTGAGAAAAGTATTTTAGCGATTCTAAAATTCTAACAATCAATGAGTGTTAAGTCTTGCATTTTAGTTTCTGAAAAAAAAAATTAAAGCTAGAATGTAAAGCTGAGAACATTGCTAGATTACTTCATTTAATGCATGTGCATGGTAGGAGAATTTATATAAATTTTTTCATGTGCATTAAAGCATTAAGCATCACTCGGGACGAGCAATGGTTCAAATTAGAGGGTTGTATAACTCTCAGTTTTTTTTTTTTTTGAGTTATTTAATTATTATCTTGGTGTATTCTACTTGGTTTAAGCATTAATGGAATAAATCTTAGAGTTATAATGACATTAAATGGGGAGATTTATACAAATTGCGATTCACATGCACATGAGGAGCAAGGATTTGAAAACTAGGAAAAACTAGAATTGAATGCTTGAAGATTTTTACACTGAAATGTTAAAACCCAAGTCTCGCTGATTTATTGTATATCTACAGGAGCTGTGAATGTTGTTAGTTTTGCATCAAGGAGTGACAGAAAGAGCAAGAAGTGATGCTGAAGGCATCGATCGAGAGCTACTGGATCACAAGCATAGAATTCTAGAAATCAAAGGATTTGTTGCAGAAGATAAACGAAAAGATAAAATCCCTTGGAAATTCAAACCTAAATCCAATTCTATCATCTAGATGTTATAAATATAAGCTTGATAAGTCATTTTCGAGAGCTCAGTTGGAGAGTAGTGTATAGAGTGAAGATTGAGAGATTAAGAGTTTGTGACAGAAGGACTTTTCGTTCTCAACTGATGCTTATAGCTTTATCATCTTTCTAAGTTTTCGTTTTCTTTATGTTTTCTTTGTTTTATTCTATTTGCACTTTCGATTTCAAGAGGAACCTTAGTTTTTAGTTTGAAGTTCAGTTTGTTACTTTTCATATTGAAATTTAATTCAAGTTGAAGTTTATGTTTTATGAATATAATGCATTCTGCATTATCTCTTTAAATTCTAGTTTTATATGATTTGATTCTTGTTTAACTAGATTAAATGTCTATCAAATTTATCTCTTTATTTTATGTGTGTCCTAAATCGATGATGAACTAAACACATTAAGTGAAGGTTAGGGGCGAGAATGTAGGATTCATTTGGTATGGGTAAAGGAAGATGTCAAGTTAATCGTGATAGTTGTTTAATTAAGCATGGGTCAACTGACTATCCACTTGTTGCTTACTCAAAGTTAGCCCTGAGAGAGAGAGAGAGAGAGAGAGAGAGAGAGAGAGAGAGAGAGATTTACTAGAACATAGCCATTAGTTCAATGTAGAGTCTCCTACATGTTTAGGGAGAGTTTAGAGATAATCATCTCACTAGTGCACACAAACCACTAATTTAATGTTGGTTATGAATGAGAATTTGAGCTTATGTGAGTGTATTTTGAGAGAAAACCTTGAGACATAGTGTAGTGTGGAATATCCTTCCTACCAATAACTTGCCCAAGAAAAATTCTAGCTTCATCCTTAGATCTTAACTCGAACCTTATTTTTCAGAAGTCATTTTCATTGTTTTCTATTCTTAGTCACCAAAGCTATTCACATTTTATTCACTGTTAGTTTAGTCTGCATGTTATTAGCATCACATTAGTCTATATTATGCTAGTTATTATTTTCATATTTGTCAGCACTTTTTAAATTTTGTTTATCAAATATAGAAGTAGGAACAAACCGCTATAATTTTCCTTTACTTTTATGTTCGACTCTTGAATGAACATCTCTAATGGTGAATCACCCAATCCATGTGGAAACGAAATATATATACTTATCACATGACTGTATATTAACTGTGTAAACTTGCGTATTGTGGCTTCTGAATACGTGGAACATTCTTATTGTGTGTGCCATTCGTTTGAAGTTAAATAATTAAGTTGAGCACGATAAAGTTGCATCATTTACATGTATTGGTCAATATTTCATTAACTTTTTTTTTTTAATCAATATTAGCTTGTGGCTACTAGCTAAATTTTTACTATTTTATGACTCTTACCCAATATGTGTTTTAATTATTCACTATCAAAACACTTGTTTAAGCATATAGATCTTGTGCCAACAAGAGTAGAGGACTAGTAGCATCTTGTCCACTATAATAACTAATAGATTACAAGTTTGAATCTTCAACCCAAATTGTTAAATAAAAATATTATATAGATCCTCTCAACAAAGATCATTAATGAACGTAGAAAAAGATGATTTTTTCTATTATTAATGTATTGAAAATAGAACAATCAATCGAAAACAATAAAAAAATGTAGAAGAACACCAGAATTATGTGGTTCACTAATGTTGTGTTAGCTACATCCACAGGCAAAAGAGAGAGGAGAGAACAGTTTTATTAACTTTAGGAGATAAGAATACAAATATTTGATCTACTGAAACTAGGGAGCTTATCGAGTTTATATAGAGCACTTTCTTAAATCCTATTAAAACTAGGCTCAAATACATCGAAGCCCAAATCTTATTTCATTTAGGTATAGAATAGCTTAAATCCTATTACAATTAGGTTTAGGGTTCAAGACATATCTTAACAAATCACCACCTTAACTTGAACTCTTCTTCAAATCAACCAGATGTATACCAGACGTATACTAGATGCTTTTTCCTCTACCTCAAATGGTCCCTTTAGGGACCTCAATAACTGTAAACGTTATGCAAGTCCAAACAATGTTGGAACTTGCCATGTGGCACTGCCTTGGTTAACATAACAACAGGATTATCAGCAGTGCCCACTTTCAGAACCTTTACCCTCTTTTCATTCCTCAAAAAATGGTACCTCACATCTATGCGCTTAGTTCTTGCATGATGGACTTGATCCTTGGCAAGACATATCACAGTACACCACTGTTTGATCATGATGTAGACCCAAATCACTAACTAGCCCTTTCAACCATATTTCCTCTTTAGCAACTTCTGTCAATGCCATACACTCTACTTCGGTTATAGACAAAGTTACTATAGGTTGCAAAGTAGCCTTCCAATTCACAATAGAACCACCTAGAGTGAAAAACATAACTAGTCATTGATCTTCTACTGTCAACATCCCCAACATAATCTGAATCAAAATAACCAGTCACTAAACATGGTGTCTCATTCCCATAAACAGGAGCAACATCAGATGTACCTTTGAGATAACGAAAATTCACAACTTGCTAGTGTTCCTTTCCAGGTTAACCCATATACCTACTAACAATACTACCAACATGAGTGAGGTCAGGTCTAGTGCAAACCATAGCATACATCAAGCTTCCAACTGCACTAGCATAAGGAACACGGGACATGTATTCCTTCTGAACTTCAGATTGGGGTGAGAATTTTGAGGATAAACGAATATTTGCAGCACTTGGGGTATCTATAGGCTTTACTAACGGCATGCCAAACCTTGACAAAATCTTCTGTATGTAGCCTTTCTATGATAAGAAAGAATTCTTCTATTCTCTCTCCCTATAAATTTCCATACCCGAGGTTTTCTGAGCAGTATTCAAATCTTTCATCTCAAACTCAACACTAAGCAGATCTTTCAACCTTTGAATATCAGACTTCAACTTTGCAGCTATTAGCATATCATCTACATATAGAACCAGATAAATCATTTAACCATCTTCAAATTTGTCATGATACACACAATAATCATACACACTTCTGTTGTAGCCTAGCTCAACCATATAATTGTTAAACCTCTTGTACCACTGTCTTAGAGACTGCTTTAGTCCATACAAGGACTTCTTCAACTTTCATACATAGTCATCTTTTCCAAGATACTGAAACCCTCTAGTTGGGTCATATAAATCTCTTTGTCTAACTCTCCATGCAGAAAAGCTGTCTTTACATCGAGTTGTTCAATTTTTAAGTTCTGATGTGCCACCAAAGCGAATAGATAGAAGTGTGTCTGACTATTTGTGCAAAAATGTCATTATAGTCGATACTCTATCTTTGTGTGAACCCTCTTGCAACTACACGAGCTTTATACTTTATTCCCTATGCAGGCGAGATTCCTACCTTCTTCTTGAAGACCCACTTACAAGTCACAATCTTTCTTTCCTTTGGTTTTTTGACTAACTCCCAAGTCTGATTTTTATCTAGAGATTCTATTTCATCACCCATTGTAGCAAGCCATTTCTCTGACTCACTATATAAAACAACTTCTTTATAGGTAGATGTTTCATAAGTATCCACCTTTTAAGCGACCTGTAGTGCATAAGCAACCATATCCTCAAAACCATATCTGATTGGTGGTTAAACACCAGTTCAGAAGCTTAGCAGGTCCACCTTATTTGATTGGTGGTTGAATTGCTGCTCCACCTTTTTACTAAGACCACTATTATCCCCTACAATTTGTGGACTGTGCAACAGAGTTGAATGTAGAATTCTCATCAAAAGTTATATTTCGACTGTGAACAACTCTATTCTAGAAGGAGATCATATTTTTTACCCTTAACTCCATTTCCATAAACATTACATCCAAAAACTTTTAATAAAGAGTAATCTGGAGGCTTGGCAGACCATACCTCGTATGGTATCTTATAGCCAATGCTTGTATGAGGCCCACGATTGATCAGATAGCACACTGTATTAACTGCTTCTACCTAAACCTTCTAACTAACCCAACATTTGAGAGCATGCATCTTGCTCTCTCTAGTAAAGTTAGGTTCATACATTTTTCTACCCCAGTCTGTCGAGGTGTGTCCTTTATTGTATGATATCGAAGAATCCTCTCATATTTGCAAAATTCATTAAACTCGGAACTGTAAAACTTAAGGCCAAATCGATTCGAAATCTCTTGATCTTCTTCCCTGTTTGATTTTCGATCATAACTTTTCACTATTTGAAATTCTTGAAGGCTTCACCTTTGTGCTTCATCATGAATATCCAAGTCATTCTTGAATAATCATCAATAATTGACAAAAAAAATCTGCTACCTCCAATTGATTCAACTCGAGAAAGACCTCAATAGTCAGCGTGGAAATAATCAAGCTTACCCTTGGTATAGTGGACTCCCTTAGAAAACTTGCTACGACGTTGTTTTCCAAACACACAATGTTCACAGAATCCTAGATCCTTCACCTTATGTCACAATAGAAGATCTTTTTTCGATAAGATCTGCATTCCCCTTTCACTCATATGACCAAGTGATAGCTCTCAAATAGAGCATATTTTAGGCTGCAATAGTTTGCATTATACTTAGGATTAAGGGAAATAAATGAGAGTTAGTAGGAAATTACGAAGATAAAATATGGAAATCAGCATGTATTCATAAAGTAGTTTCATAAGCGTAGTTCGCGGATTACGAATGAATATTATACAACTTTGCGCTAAAAAGGTTATTTAATGTAGGAAATGCTGAACACTAATGCTGGAGGGACGAAGCAATACGAACGGCGACACACATAGAAGACTCACGCATTCACAAGGCGGTTGCACTTGAAGATTCACACCAACAAGGAAATAACAAAGAATCAATCAAGAATTAAATTGGTGTCAATCAAATAAATTCCAGCGGAAATCAGCAGATCCTGCATTAATGAGGATTTTCCAGCTCACCTAGGCTTACTGACAAATTAAACCAACTCTATAAATTGTAAGAAGGAAGCCGAGGTTAGGTAAGCTGATCGAATGGCTAGAAGCCAATCTGTGCGAGAAGCAATTGGTGGTGATCGTAGGAGCTGATGACAAGGGAACTACACACTTCACAACCAAGACAATTCCCATTTTTATTATTTTTCTTAGGAGTAGTTGTAGCTTTGAACATTTCGTAGTCGTAATAAAATCGTCTGGTTTAAATTTCTTACTTGTGTTTATTGCTATGCTACGTTATAGGAGTTTTGAATGAATAGAAGAATGTTAGGAGCGTAGGTTAGAAAGTTTTACACTGCTGCATTTATTATTTTATACATATGCGTCGATTAGCTACCCACGTATATAACTTGTGGTGAGTTTGGAAGAAGAAACTGCATGATGACCCAGTATGTTACAATTGATTGAAGGCAAGTCTTTATATCATTTAGGGAATTAGGAATAACCTCACTATTGCTCGTGTCGTCCCTAATTAAGTACGAAGTTCGCAGCGAAAGCTGGTTCTGCCATAAATCATTAAGTGTGGAAGTACTTTTTGGTAGAGGGAAGCGAGGAACTCAATAACTAGTTCCGCGCTCTTAAAATTTTCTACAAGTGTCTATTTGTCACTACTCATTGCATTCATATTTATTACTGTTAGCATTGGCATCATTTTATTATTAGCATAAAAAAACAACCATCTTTAACCCATGCATTTACTTTTCTGCACAACTCTCGCCGGATCAATATTAATTCTAGACCTCAATCCCTATGGGATCGATAAAATTATATACTTATTCCTTGCTGCAGTCTGACCGCGTATACTTGCGCGTAAGGGATTTCGAGGCATACTTAGAGATAAGTTTAACTCTGAATTAATTACTGTACGAATATATTAGCACCTGGATCGTTAGTCAAGTTTTTGGCACCGTTCCAGGGGATTGATTATTTAAAATTTATATTATTAGGTAGAGAGTAGTTTTTATTGCTAAAAAGGTTGAATACTTGTATTTCAGGGTAACCGAGATTCAAGGCAATACAACCAATAGGGAAAGAAGTCCCAATCACATTACCACAAGCACGAGCGTCAAATATTGCATTTAATCACTTTGCGAATCAACAATGGAGCAACACTATAACCCCACAACACATACATTTTATTCAGCAACAAGGCTATGCAGGAGAGACATACACAACAAATTTCTATTCAACGCATCCTAACTGTGAATAGCAATCATTGTTTGAAGGAAGTCATTGTAGTATCTTTTAGTACCAATCCAATCTACAAGGAGATCGCAGCAACATGAGCCATACATGGGAAGCTAGGAGTCATGAATCTAGGGGACCACTGTACAATCATGAGTAGTTTCCTGAGGAAAAAACCATAGAAGAAGAATAGCAGCTACGATGGAGGAAATGGATGAGGGACAATGGTATAATACCAGAACCTCATCGGCCCAATCATGAGCGTAAACCATCTCTAGAAGTAAACTCAGAGAAAAGTAAAGCCTATAACACCAACAAAGAAGAGACATATCTGAGAGCAGACGTACTTAATGCAGTGTCTACTGTGGAATTTTTTGATGATCTTGAACTTTCATGGGAAGATTTTCTGGTAGCCATGTTAAAATGAGAAGAAGAGGCCAAAGCTTTAAGGCACGCAGAAGAAGTAGAGAGGGAACAAAGGAGTTGCTTTTAGCAATAAGAGGACGCTTGGAAAAAGGTCACTGCCTGGACGCTGAGATTAAGGCAAAATAAAAAGACAGTTTACAAAAGATGCGATATCAGTAGTAGGAAGAGGCCAGGGTAAAGTTCATCGCCTTGGAAGCTGAAGCCATAGAAGAAGTTGTGAAAGCAAAAGAAATATCCAAAGTTGACATTGAGCAAAACACAAGTGATGAACGCCACAACGAAGATGAATATCTTCAACTATTTAGCATAGGGAGTAATGAACCTACAGACCCAAGTATCAGCATTCTGCATCAAACCGATAGGAGAGACGCAGAATTAACCATTTCGCAGGAAAATAATGTTAGCGCATAAAGCAACGGGTTATTAGCAATGGTACCTATAGTTTTTACACTACTAGAACTGCAACCATTGCAGGAATTGATCAGTAAAAAAAGTGACACTTGAACAATTCAACTGAGCTATACATCGATACATCAAATCCTATCAATGTTGATAATAGTAGGATAACCACACGTCAAGGTGCATTATGAAGAAAGGTAGGAGAAGGTAAAACAAAGATGGCATAACTTCTAAGATTTATAAATGGCCAAAGCAAGGACAACTGTATCAGATGGAATTAGCACAAGGTTCCGCCCAAATCCTGCACAACAGCATTCCTAGAATGCAAAAATCTGGTATTTTTTACTTTGTGCACAATTTTACAGTAATTTTTATAATAAAGAAGTATTTCCATATATGCAATTTTTCTCGTATTTAGTATTATTTCCTTGAATTTTAAATTTCGTTAGTTTTAGGAGGAATTGATTCGATATTGGAAAATATTATTGCAGAATTTAAATTTTCCTTTTCGTGATTATCCCATTCCTTGCACACGGATTTTCAAAATTTTTCAAAAGCTTATATAAACCCTGTGAGAGGAAGGATCGATCACAACATTCTCACATTACACCTCAAGAAATCAAAACTCTGTTACCAATACTCAAAACCAATGGCTTCAAAGAGCATAGCAGCCGGCAAGAATAAAACAGTAGAGGATGTTGACGATGGACACGCAGTGGTTCTAGAAGCAAACCTTTATGTATTCCAAATGCAGCACGAGTTAAGATAGGTGAGTTAGGCTGGAGCAGCCTGACAATGCCTACCTAGGATGCAAGGCCAGATTGGGTTCGCGAGTTATGCAAACTTGAACAGGGAAAAGAAAATTTTCTTATGAGTAGAAGGATATGAGATAGACTGTGGATTCTCAGCCTTGAATAAAATTTTCTGGCTTCCTGACGACATGGGGTCTGAGTGTCAAAAAATTCTTAAGAATCCAATTAAGAAGCAGTTGCAGGATTGTGCGAAAACAATTGGAATAGAAGGTGCGAAGTGGAAGAATCAATGGTCGTTTCCAATGGACGGTGAATTGCAGGGCTGGATTATATTCATAAACAATGCAATTATCCCATCAACCAATGCTAAGATAGTCAGCGGAGAACAAGCACTATTACTTTACGTGATTATAATCAGAAAACAAATCAATCTAGGCAAGATAGTGGAAGGAAAAATTCAACATTGGGCCTTGGCTAAACGTAGGAAGATGTTTTACCCGCACACTATCACTAAATTTTATTTTATGCAAAGTGTTCAGCCACAAGTAACTGACAGAATCTTAAAGGTACACAGTAACCATATGGTGGAAACTATTAATCTGAGATGGAAAGAAGAAGGAAAACAATTCGAAGTATTTTTAGCCGAGGATAACTTGGTTAAGCAATTTGAGGCGCTGTTCACCAAATCGCAAGACTTTTGGGAATACGCAAATAAGAGAGATGAGATAATAATAAAAGCAGCCGCAGCACTAATAGAATACTCCGAATGGCCTGAATTTCTAAAACATATACTCAATTTGGAGTAAGATAATCGCAATGGCAATGCAGAAACTTAGATGAAAGTCCCGCTCTCTTATTTTCTTTCAGCGCATTTATTTCCTTTCACATGCATTTCATATTTAGTCATAATTTTAATTTGATAGGAACATGCATTTTGGTTGCAATTTTGTTCTATTTCCCTTATGATTATCTAATAAATTAGCAATTTTCCTTTGAAGGCTCAACATAGCATTATTATTGTAAAACTAAGTTTAGTAGGAAACACACTTTCAATTACATGAATTCTTAAGTTCCCCTTAATCCAAACCTAGCATTAGAATAATCTTTATCATGAAAGATAGAAAGAACCAAAATTCGTAAGGAAGTCTTAGAGCTTGAGATAGAGTACTGCAATCACAATAATAGCTAAGTTGGGAGAACTAAGCCACACCTTCATTGGGGACAATGAAGACTTTAAGTTTGTGGGTGAGGGTAGCCCGATGAGTGAATGTTGAAAAGAAAGAGAGATCGAAAGCAGCATTTAAAAAAAAACTTATAAAATAAATATCAGCATATTCTGGGTAAAATAAAAGACAAAAGAAGTGTAAATGAGCCTTAGGATTCCTTAAGTATTATGCTGCCTATGGAAAGCGCAAGCTTAAATTCTGCTGCTTAAGTGAATTGTTTTATGCTCAAACAAGACATCTTAAGAACTATGGAATTATAGACATGAGTGCAACTTGAGAGGAATGCAGAAAGCATAGTAAGAACCCTCGAATGATATAAGGGCCTAGAAAGTCATGGTAGAATATGTTGGGCAAACTTAGACTAGAAGTGATTGCATACAATAGATTGAATAATGAGAAATAATTGTAATGAGGAACAATCTGTCGGTCATGGTAAGGAGTATTTCAATGCAAAACTTGAATCTTTGGGAAAGTTTGAAAACTGAAAAGAGAAGGAAGTTTTATGCTAAGAAAATGATATGCGATAAGACCTACTGATTTTATGTTGGAAAAGAGGAAAAGCTGATATTCTTATTAAAATAAGCTAACTATCATTTATGCATTACTTGGGACAAGCAATGATTTAAATTTGAAGGTTTGATAGCTCTCAAATAAAGCATATTTTAGGCTGCAATAGTTTGCATTATTCTTAGGATTAAGGGAAATAAATGAGCGTTAGTAGGAAATTATGAAGATAAAACACAGAAGTCAGCATGCATTCATAAAGTAGCATCATAAGCGTAGTTCGCAGATCACGTATGAATATTATACAACTTTGCGCTAAAAAGGATATTTAATGCAAGGATTGCTAAACACTTATGCTAGAGGAACGAGGCAATACGAACGGCGATACACACAGAAGACTCACACATTTCCAAGGCGGTTGCGCTCGAAGAATCACACCAACAAGAAAATAATAGAGAATTAATCAAACAATTAAATTGGTGTCAATCAAATAAGTTCCAGCGAAAATCAACATATCTTGCATTAATGAGGATTTTCTAGCTCACCTAGGCTTGCTGACCAAGTAAACTAATTCTATAAATTGCAAGAAAGAAGCAAAGGTTAGGTGAGCTGGTTAGATGGCTAGAAGCCAATCTGTGCGAGAAGTAACTGGTGGTGTTCTTAGGAGCCGATGACAAGGGGACTGTACACTTCACAATCGAGTCAATTCTATTCTATTGTTTTTCTTAGGTGTAGTTGTAGCTTTGAACATTTCGTAGTTGTAATAAAATCGTCTGGTATAAACTTTTTACTTGTGTTTATTGCTATGCTGCGTTATGAGAGTCTTGAATGAATAGTCTCGAGTAGAAACATGTTAGGAGCATAGGTTAGAGAGTTTGACACTGCTTCATTTACGATTTTATACATATGCGTCGATTAGCTACCCACGTATATAACTTGTGGTGAGTTTGGAAGAAGGAACCGCATGATGATCTAGTATGCTACAATAGGTTGAAGGCAAGTCTTTGCATCATTTAGGGAGTTAGGAATAACCTCACTATTGCTCGCGTCGCCCCAAGTTAAGTACGGATTTCGCAACGGAAGCTGGTTTTGCCGTAAATCATTAAGTGCAGAAGTACTTTTGGGTAGAGGGAAGCGAGGGACTGGATAACTAGTTCCGTGCTCTTAATATTTTCTACAAGTGTCTATTTATCACTACTCATTGCATTCATATTTATTACTGTTAGCATTTGCATCATGTTATTATTAGCATAAAAAATAACAATCATCTTCAACCCATGCATTTACTTTTCTACACAACTCTCGCCTGATCAACATTAATTCTAGACCTCAATCCTTGTGGGATCGATAAAATTTTATACTTATTACTTACTGCAATCTGACCGCGTATACTTGTGCGTAAGCGATTATGAGGCATACTTAGTGATAAGTTTAACTCTGAATTAATCACTGTACAAATATATTGGCACCCAGATTACCAGTCACCAAGTCTGATTCCAACTACTGTGAGGACATTCGCGCTTCCAATGTTCCTTCTTTTTGCAGTAAGCGCAAATGTCATTTTCTCTAAATTATAAGGCTTAGAGCCTTTAGGAGGTGGGGTAACTTCCTTTGACTTCTTCTTCCTAGGCTTATCAAGACTTTTGCATCCTATTTTAGCCAACCCAGATGCAAAACTTTCTGCTGTACCTAAACCAGTGACCCTATGATAGTTTTCTCTAGTAAAAAGAACATTCTTCACTTCCTCTAAAGACAACGTATCTTTACCCGCAATAAACGAATCCATAAAATTCTCATACGGCAGCTGTAAAGAAACCAACAAAATTAGAGCAGCATCCTCATCATCTACTTTAACCTCAATATTATACAGATCCATTAATATTGTGTTTAACCTATCTAAATGATCTTTAAGAAGCATATCTTCACCCATTCGGAGGCTAATTAATCGTTGCTTCAAAAGAAACTTTTTGGTTAAAGACTTCCTCATTTAAAGACTCTCAACCTTCAACCACAAACCAGCAGCCTTCCCTTCATCAGCGGCCCTGCTGATGACATCATCTGCCAAACACAACATGATTGTCGAATGAGCCTTCTCCTTCAGACTCATCAACTCGCCGTTATTGTCTTCATTCTGATTCTTCCATTTGGTAGTAAGAAGCTTCCATAATCCCTGTTGCTTTAACAAGGCTCGTATCTTGATTTGCCATAAACCAAAACTGTTTTCTCTAGTAAACTTGTTGACCTTCACGTTTAGACCAAACATCTTAACTTCTATTGTTGAAAAACAAATGCGGAAAAATGAACCCTAGGCTCTGATACCAGATTGTAATGAAAACAATAATCAACAATCAATCGAAAATAATAAAAAACATAGAAGAAGAACAACGGAATTACGTGGTTCACTAACATTGTGTTAGCTACATCCACTGGCAGAAGAGAGAACAGTTTTATTAACTTTAGGAGTTAAGAATACAAATGTTTGATCTACTGAAACTAGGGGACTTCACAAGTTTATATAGAGTACTCTCTTAAATCCTATTACAAATATGCCCAAATACATAGAAGCACAATCCTATTTCATTTAGGTATAGAATAGCTCAAATCCTAACACAATTAGGTTTAGGGTTCAAGGCATATCTCAACAATTAAAGTCTTAATCTTTGAAAGATAAATGTCTTTAAGAATTTGTCGATTCTTTCCAACATGAGAGAAAGATATTTTTGGAGATCATAGAAAAACAACATGAAATACAAATTTTCATTGTTTTATTCAAATTTTCGTACAAATAAATGGCAACAAGATATATGAAACATTATTCAATATTCTCGAAAATAGACCAAATTGGCTATTATTAAAAGATTAAAGGTACATTCTGATGAACCTAAACTCTTTATTAGTAGACAAAATAAGAAGAAGCAAAAACTATCAGATCATGTCACCACAATCATTATTAAGAGAGACAACTTCATAGTGGCAAGTCTTTCAACTAAAAATACTTTATTTGTTGTATTCAACCTAATTGTTAGAGTCATGTGCAAAAATGAGTGATTCCTCAATAGAATCATTTCCAAGAATTTGGACTATTAGTTTATCAAAGTTGCAATAAGAAGAGCCTCCCAAATCACATGATTCTTCAGCTAAACTTTTCAACCCCATAATTTTCTTCTTCATATCCTTCCCATTTTGTTCCTCCATTACCTCTTTAACACACCTCTCAACTTCATTCCTTTTAACATCACCATGAATCTCCAAGCCAACCCCCCACTCGACGCAACAATACCGACAATTTGTAGGCTGATCTGCGAAGAATGGCCATAAAATCATGGGAACACCAGTAGCAATGCTTTCGAGAATCGAATTCCAACCGCAATGCGTAAAAAATGCAGCGATAGAAGGATGTTTCAAAACCTCTTTTTGAGCACACCAACTAGCAATCATCCCTCTCCCTTCAATTTCCTCAAAGAATTCAAACGGTAAACATGTTGAACTTGAATCACCTTGAACAAGATCAGGTCTTATAATCCATAAAAAGGGTTTGCCACTATTTGCAAGTCCCCATGCAAATTCAAG
Source organism: Sechiopsis laciniata (assembly GCA_037833695.1). Taxonomy (NCBI): domain Eukaryota; kingdom Viridiplantae; phylum Streptophyta; class Magnoliopsida; order Cucurbitales; family Cucurbitaceae; genus Sechiopsis; species Sechiopsis laciniata. The sequence goes on along the minus strand of JBBMKA010018489.1, from coordinate 13,380 downwards.
AAGATGTTGATGTGACATCATTGTAATGCTTCCAAAATTGACATAAATGACAGAGTTTGGCTCGTGAGAGTTGAGCCAGCTTAAGCAATTTGGATTTTCTTTCCAAAGATTTGTAGCTATTCCTTCTAAACTCTTTTTGTTCTTGATTTGATTTGTGAGTAAGTGGACTGGACCGATTGTGTAAATGGGAGGAAGTAGGTGAGAAAGAGCATCCAAAGCTTGTTGTTCTAGTGCATTGAAAGTGTTTAATATAATTGCCGAAGCTTTTCGAGTTATTTCTATTCCTTGAATCACGAAGTTTCGAATTATGCCATTTGGATCTATTATTGTTGGGAAACTTGGTAGATCTTTGAGTCTTATGTTTTTCATACCCGAAATCCAATCTATTTTTGTTTCCAAGTGGTCGTTTGTTGAGAAGCTCTCATCTACAAATATAAAAAGAAAAAATAACTCAAATATGTAAACATTATTATAGCTCCTCAATTGATTTAGACATTAATATAAAAAATTTTATGTCCAACTTTACCTTTATTTGCAAAATTTTATGTCCAGTTTATCAATGACATTAATTGGAATCAATTGGTGACATTGATTGAAGCTAATCAATGGTACTTATTGAAATCAATCGATAACACTAATTGAATTCAGTCAATTTTAAATAGTGTTTGGAACAAATCTTGGGGTTTGATTATGATCAAAGTATAAACATATTATTTAAGTATGTTTATATTGATTCAAGAAATGAGTTCAATTAAGTATGTTTAAGTATGTTTATTTAAGTAGGATAATTTTAGAAATTTAACTTGATTAACCAAATATAAAGAAGTAGAGAAAATAAAATTTAAATTATCCAATGTGACTTTGTTAAAAAATAAAAAAATAAAAAATAAATTATCGAATGTGACTTCAAATGAATACCTTTGATTGCCTTAGCTAGTGTCATTATTGATTATTACTTCAATTAGTGTCAAAGATTGCCTTTAATCAGTGTTATTGTTTGTCTTTGATAAGTGTCATTGATTGAAGTCATTCAACTTGAGGGCATTTTTATAATTTCATCATCGCAGTTTTTTTTTTCCTCATTCTTGAATGTTTTTAAAAATTTTGATATCCGTAGAATTATTTTAGTTTATTTTTTATTTTTTTTTTATTTTTATAATTTTATACCATTATAGAGTGACTTGATGGTGAAAGAGGGTTTTGGGCGCTAAAAGTGATGGATTTAATCTATGTTGGCCACTTGGCTAGAAATTAATTTACTACGGAGGTGTTTGGATGAGAAATTGTTGAGGTTTTAGCAGAGGGGTTATAATAAGAGTTTGTTTGGATGTGCTTGCTTTTAAAGAGATTATAATAAGAGCTCGTTTGGATGTTTGTAGTGATGTTTTAGGAGAGTTTTGCTATTTATGAATGATTTGACATTTATAAGCCTTTTTTAAATAAAAATAATTTCTTTTATTTGTTTATTATTTCAAATCCCAAATATTATATTTATATATGTTTATAACTTTCTTTACTTACATTACTTCATTATTTTTCTTTTTGATTTAGTATTCACTATAATATTTTTTATGATATGAATTTTATTTAATATTTTAAATAATAACATAAAAAGTTTACAAATTAACTAATTTGATGATAATTAGTGGATTAGTGATGAATTAATGATATTATGTTAAATGAATATAAATAAATAAAAGTTTAGAAACAAAATAAAATGAACTATGAAAGTACCGTTAATTTCAAATTACGAAACATATTTTAAAAACATGATATTATGTGATGGACAATAAATTCCAATTAATTAGTTCAAACTTAATGATATTAAGTATATAAAAAATACTAATAAAAATGTTTAAACAAAAAAAAATTGATCAAGAAACTATATTAAATTACAAAATTTATTTATGAAATATGAAATTGAATATAAAATTATAGTTGATTTTTTAATTTCAAAAAATACTTTTTAAAAATACTTTATTAGGTAAACGAAAACAATTTTTAATTAATTAGTTGAAAAAAAATATTAAGTAGATAAAAATATAAATAAAATGATAAACAAGAAATAAAATTAATTATAAAAATATTATTACTTTAAAATTACAATACATATTTAAAAATAGAAGAGGGGAATTTTTTTTTTTTTTTTAAAAAGAAAAAAAAAACATATTTTTCATGATAATACTTTATTTAGGTTGTGAATTTTACTTTATATTTTAAAGACTTACCTAAAAACTTTGTAAATTAACTGATTTGATGATGATTAGTACATAAATGATGAATCATTCATATTATGTTAGAAGAATATAAATAAAAAAAAAAGTTTATAATAAAAAAAATAAATATGAAATTAGTGTTAATTTCAAATTATAAAACATATTTTGAAAATATGATATTATGTAAATAAGAAAAAATTCTTATTAATTTCTTAAACTTAATGATAGTAAGCCGATGTAAAAATATTAATAATATTTTGAAAACAAAATTATAAAAATATAATTAATTTTAAATTATAAATATAATCTTGAAATATGGAATTAATTATAAAATTATTGTAAATTTTAAATCCAAAAAATATGTTTTTACAATATTAAATCATAAACATAAACAATTTTCAATTATTTATTTAAAAAAATATTAGATAGCTGAAAAAAATAAATAAATAATAAAATTGATTATAAAAATACTACTAATTTAAAATCATAAAATATATTTAATTACAAAAATGTTGAAAAAATAAATTTTTTTTAAAAAAAGAAAAGGAGATGTTATTTTAAACCCTCATTTTGGTGGAGGGTTATTTTAACCCCACAAACAAAACTTCCTACGGATTTTCTTGACATCTAAATGTTGTAGGGCTAGAGAGTATATTCCACTACACCTAATTTTTTTTATTCTATCCTAAAGAAGTTTATTTGAAATTTAGTATTTGTAGCTATTTTTTTAAAAGCCTCAAGTTTGGTTTATTTTTCCAAGCTCTAAAAAATAATATTTGTTGATTAAGTTTGTTTTAGTTTTAAACGAATGTTAATCTTCTTATATGGGTTTAATTTGAAGAATTTAAATTTTAAGAGCAAATGTACATTTGTAGGTACATTAAAATCAATTTATTAGTTTAGGGTTTTTAATGGCTTGAAAAGGAAAGCCCTTTTGGTATTTATAAGGGAATTAAAACACATTTTCCCTTCTCTTTTATGATCCTCCAGCCGAAAACAATCTCAGACCCCTCTCCCTCTACCACGTGGCTTAATCACAGCCGCTAGACCAACTTAAATCTCAACCATCCGATCGTCATTCTCTCTTCAACGGTAGATCTCCCACCATCTAGACGCTTGCAGCTGGCTGCACAGCCCCCACATGGATCATGCTCGCCAGAATCGCACATGACGCATGACTAAGCTTCGTCGGCACCGTCGACAATTCGCCATCTCCATACAACGCCGCCCCTCAATCGTGTAGCAGCTGCCAGTGATTTCTCCCTCCCCATCTCCATTCAGACTCGCCTCTGCCAAGGTGTATCTACCGTCTTTCTTTCTCCCTCATCGTTGCTGCGGTTGTCGAGCCGCTGGTCAAAAGAATCGCAATCGTTTGAATTTCCCTTTGGTGAGTTCCTCCCTTCCTTTTAGCCTTCTCACTTAAATTTTCGGTGAAGGTCCATGGTTTCCGGCAAGAAGTTCTTATGAAACCCATTTCTTCTTTCTCAGTTTAGCGGAGTTAGGGAACTGCGTTCGCGTTTCCAAGACCAGATCCATCATCAATAGAGCGAGACAAAGAAAAAGAGGTAAGGTTCGTTTGGTTCTTTGGCGACGCTTTGTTTGCTCAGTTTTCTGCTTTCGTTCGCTTGGTGAGCTCCATTTTGGCTAGTTGTGCTTTATTTGCCCGTTTCATTGACCTTTTTCTCGTGATTTTTCGTTTAGGTGACTCTCGAGAATTTGTCATTTAGCTCCTGGGTTCGCTTGGTGATTCGATCTAGTTTTTGGGAATGTAAGGAGTTCTATTATGAACCGGGTTTTGTGGTTTGAAAAGAATGTGAATGGGTGCTCATTAGGTTTTACGGGAAATGAATGCTTTATGACTTGTTACATGTTTATTGTGGTTGTAATCCATGTGATTGAATTAGCCATACTCGTGATAGTGTAGAACCGTAATGAATCTCCTGAACTGCTTTTCCGTCTCTGATTGTTGTGCCCATGTGATCAAATCGTCATTCCCCGAATAGTACCTTTTGCTCGTATACACAATGAACTTTTTATCTGTTCGATCAATCGAATGACTGATTCGCCTAGGATAATGCATGTAGAGATTGCATTGGAAAGCCCATGATGGGTTGAATTGATGTTTGTTCATTTAACTGTGTGACACGATAAGATATTGACTAGAATGCCCCTAATGTGTTAGGAAGCTCATGAATGGATATATGTATGTTTCGTTGATGCTTATTCCATCTATGTTGGTTGAGCTCATGTTAGAAGGAGTATATGATCAGATCCATCTTTGTTTGACTGTATATGTGCTAGAATGATTGTATGCTTGATTCTTTGTTTTGTCGCCTAGAGGTTTGCTTGTAGCGACTGGTAATCATGATACCTAGTTTGGATTGATTATGTTTGGCGTTAAAATAACTAGGCTTAGTTATCGTGTTAACCACCTAAAGGAGCAGCTAGCTCACCTCTTTTAGGACTCGTGTTGCGTGATCAATATTGTTTTATTAATGTGACTCGCTAGTGCCCCCATAGGAATTGAGCTAGGATATGGACCCTCTTTACTTTGAGACACGAGGTTGGGCTGCACTAACCTACGAGTTGTCTCTTACATCCGACCAAGGTGGTCCGATCTCATCCACGTGTCACATTGTGTGCCGAATAACGAGTTCCTTGGTTATTGAGTGTATATCACTGGTTGCACCAACCCTCGGGGTTGACCGATGTACTAGCTTAGGCTAGGCTGGATCGTGTGACTCTAGTACTAGTTATCTTTCTCTTATGTTATACTCGTGGAACGCTATATCCTTTGTGCATGGTTCCACTAGTTTACCCGTTGTAGTACGTCAGAGGGGGAGCTAGTCATGACTCGCTTGCTCTGACACCTACTGTTCGACCTGTCCATTGTGGTACCCACCCTCGTGTGGGCTGGCTTACCCATGGCCGAAAAAGGCTACTTGATAGATGATGGCGTGAAGGCATGCATGTCGGTGAGCTTGCATGCATTTCAGGATATTTTCTGCATGTAGGTCGGTCCCCGCATACTGGGGTTAGTACATGGCGCCCCTGGCCCAAGGTTTAGGAATCCTACAGTTTCCTTCACTCGTGGCCTTCCCTGACAAGGTTAGGGAATTTTGCACGACATTTGAGTATGCCCTTGCTAACATGACATGTGTGTCGTTGTCTTGACTCGAGGTTAAGGGATCCTGTGTATTTCTCTCACTCGTGGTGGGTCCCTGACAGAGGTCAAGCTACCTAGAGACATTTGTGCATGTGTCAACAGACATGGTATGAGACATGTCCCGACTTGAGGTTTAGGGATTCTGTGTGTTTCCCTCACTCGTGGTCCTCCCTGATAGGGTCAGATGATTTTTTTGGTATTCGTGTATGCCCCTTCTGATATGCTATTAAAGTGGTGCAACAAAAGCGTGGTGGGTCCCTGACAGAGGTCAAGACACCTCGAAACATTGTGTATGTCTCCGCATTACAACGTTGTTGGGTCAACATAGGTCAGGCTACCCCGAGACATTTGTTTATGTCTCCGCAATTGTAATTTGTCGGGTCCTTAATAAAGGTCAGGCTACCCTGAGACATTTTTATGTGTCACTACGGACACGATATGGGACATGTTCCGACCAAGGTCTAGGGATCTTGTGTTTCCCTCACTCGTGGTCCTTCCCTGACAGAGGTCAGATGATATTCCAGCATTTGTGTAAGCCCTCGGTATTTGATTATACCCTTGCTCACGACTTGCACGCCATCGTTTGATATTGTTTACTCGTGACCGGCCCATGGGTCGGGCATGCATGTGCAAGGCACTTAGCTTTAGTTGTCGTATTTTCTAACTTGTTTCTGTTTGCATGCTTAACCCCATGGTGGGGCTCTTGTATATTTCACTTAAATTTTCAGGTTCTGACCCATTTCGAGGTTGCTAGGTTGGTAGCTGCATCGATCATGGACACAGTGTCGACATTTTTCATTCCGCATTATTTTCATTGTTGTGTCAAACTTCATGTTTTAAACTTCGTTAAACTGTCTTTTGTTTTGAACTATCGGGATCCCGAACTATGTTTTGTATGTTTTTGAACTATCAGTAATGTTTCATGATTTACGAGGTTTCGTTGAAAATTGCATGTAATTATTAAATCGATTTTTGTGGATTTTAAAATGCATGCACTCATAACACCCCATTAGAGTATTTTAGAAAGTCGGGTCGTTACACACACATGTATATATTTTTTTTTTGTTCTTTAAAAATTTTGACATACAAAGTATTGTGCATCTGATGTGCATGAGTCTCATGAGAAGGTAGGGAGCTTTCTACCCAACAAATGCACTTAAGTCTTTTTTTTTCTTTCTTTTTCCAAGAAGAGCTTAGGTCGATTGGCATGATTTAGGGATATGATCTAGTGGTATGATGTATATAATTTAATAACTATTAAGTTATTGGATCAAATCCTTCCACTCCTAATTATGTTATATTAAGTCAAAATTTTATTTTTCAAAAGATATTAGAGTACGAGAACTATTAGGATTTTTTTGTTTCTTTAAGAAAAAAAAAATTTAGAGGCCTAGTATACTGTTTTTGGTATAAAACTAAAACAATAAATATTGTTGAAGTTCATCGAACAGAAAACACTCAAAATATGTATAAAATATATGAATTATATAATAAAAACAAATCTTAAATTCAATTTATTGTACAAAAATTCGTATCAAGAACCTAATATAATTCATTTAATACTTTGAAGATACAAATAACAAAATTGATGAAGATTATGTCAAATTTAAGCAAATGGGATAAGCTAACCACAACAGAGCTTTACCGGCAGCTTATACAACCATGTAACCGTGAGGTTATTCGAATCTCGCTTCTCCCAATTATTATTTATAAATTTACCTTGAGCAACACATTCTAAATCTCCTTATTTTAGGAGTTTTAAAATTTTGTCTTTATAAATTTGGTTAAACCTCGTAATTAATTTCTAGTAAGAATTGAGTTAACCGTTAGTCAGCTTCTAGTTAGTAACTATTTAAAATCATATGAATGAAATTCAAATCTTTAAAATCATAAAAATTAAAATTTTGACTTTCTTCAAATTTCAAAGACCGAATTTGTAATTTAATTTATAAATAAGGGCATATAAGAAATAATACTTTTAACACTTAAAAATCTTTTTCTATACCACTTGAAAAAGTAATTGGAAACCTCGTCTAAAATAAAATTGAATTGTTGAATTTGGTTACCTTCACATGGGATAATTTCTCGTTTGTCAAGTTCGCTTAAATGCATAAACTCCAAGAAACTGCTAGCGCTGAATGGAAAAAAATGAATCACCGGGATGTTAAACTCAGCAGCAGCTTGAATAGTGCACGAGACAAAACCATCACTAATAATACAACTAACACAAGGAACATTAGATAAAACATCATCGTTAAGTTGAGCCAGAAGACTGCAAAAAGGAGCTAAGAAATTTTCCGAGGTAGCGATACAAAGAGTGGGTAGGTCTTGTGGGGAATCGATGTTGTCGTTGGCCACGAGAATGCTATCTGGAATGGTTTTGAACTGAAAGTCGGGTAAGTTGTCGAGAGCGTTTGGACCTCTCGAGTTGATTATACGCTTGTGATTATATTCTGTATTGACAAAGGTTATGTAAAAGCCTTTTGGATGAAGAAGTTTTGCTACACTTAACATTGCGTTTATATGGCTTTGTGCTGGGAAAGGAATGCATACAACATGGGGCTTATTCATGTCGTTCCTCTTATGTGAACCCACGCTTTAATTTTCTTTGTTTTATTCTTCTTTCTTTCTCCCTCTTTGGTTTGAAAATAATGCTTCTATAGTTCGCAATTTATAGACAAGTAGAGTAAAGAGGATTTAAATTTTTTATTTTATTTTTTCTTTCTTTCTTTTTTTTTTTTCTTTTCTTTTAGAGGGAAACTTAGTAGACTATCTAGAAAATAATTACAAATACAGTTACTCTAAAAAACAAATGTAGTCATTGATATTAATAAGTATTATTACATACTTTCTTATAATACTAGTATTAATGAGTTTTTTTAATTAATATTAATCAATATTTATAATAAATACAAATGTTTTAGAATAGAAATATATTTATAATTATTTTGTGAAAATAGTTCAATGTCTAATATAATTTTTCAAATAAAAAAAGTATGAACTAAGGGGTGTTTGTTTCCCATATTAAAGGAGGATTTAGATGGAGGATTTACTAACTTCTACTCGAAAACCTACATCCAAACAAGTTTGTACTAACTCCTCCTTTTTACTTTTAAAAATAACTCCTCATTTCTAACAATTCATTTATAACTACTCAATTATTTCTAACCACTCATTCTTAATCATTCATTTCAAATCAATCAAAATAACTTTTTTAAACAACTCATTTTTTATCATTCATTTCTTAACTACTCAAAATAACTACTCATTTTAAATCTACATCTAAATAAAGTTTTGGCTTTAACTCCTCTATACAAAATCACATTCAAACGAATTTTTGGCTACCACTCTCAAATTTTAACTACTCAAAATAACTCTTCAAACAATAAGGCCACTATGTTAAATTTGGTGCCAAGTCCTATCAACTTTATGTAAGATTCACAAAAAAAAAACTTATTTATTCTTTTTCTTTGAAACAAAAAACAACTTATTTATTAACTCCAACAACATGCAGCTGCTTTTACAAAAATTTTAAAATATAAAATTATAATTCTCTAAGATAAGAACTAGACAAGACATAACTTATTGACATAGAAGATCATATAATACTATTTATGTAAAATACTAAATGGATGGTTTATTGAAATTGCAAGAATATTACTTCCTTTACGCCTTTAAAGTAAGCACTCAAAATGTTATTATGTACTTTTTCAAGAAACCAAATTCAAATATTTTCCCATGTCCCACCTAAGATTAAGACTTCGTTAAATATAAAAAATACCATTAATTATCGACTTTATGTAAAAAATATTTTGAAATTTTGAAATGTTTTAAAAATATTCTTGTTTTTTTTTTTTAAATAAAACACTTAAAAAATACTCGTGCTTTTATACTTAGTTTTCATTACGAAACTGTTAAAATTTTGTCTCAAATATCTAGTTGTAATAAAAAATAATAATAATAAATAAATAATTTATGAATTATTTTTATAACTTATTTAGTAAATTAAACTACTAATCTAATGGTCGATATTATTTTTTTAATATATTTCTCTTCAAATTATTATTATTATTACTTTTTTTTTTAATGATTTTTACCTTCGTCTCTATAGAAAGTTAAAAAATGTTAGTTTTAATTAGCTAATAGTTTTCGGTTAGTTCTATCGTGTTTTAAATTTTCAAAATTAATTTTATATTCATAATTAATAAATAAAAAAAAATTCAGAAAGTTTAAGTAAATCACACAGTTACAAATGAATTTTAAATTCAAAATTTTAGTGTTAATCTTTATGTATGATAAACAAACAAATTTGAATTTTAAATTAATATGTGGATCATCGAAAATTTATTTTTCATCCTTATAATTTGTCACTAAATTCAAACTTTTGAATACCTAAATTATTTAAATAACTGAAACTAGAAATCCATCTTTTAGCAAAACAATAATAAGTAATTATTAAACTTTAAAGAAATGATCAGATCTCTACATGAACCTACTCATTTAAGTTTTTGAAATTATCACAACAACTATATAGTCTATTTTTCGTCTTAAAAAAGTTACGAGGGATGATTAATATTATCATTTTTAAATTACTTGAGTTTATTTGAACAAATTGATACTACTCTATTTCAAATGTTAATAACATATTTATTTTTATTAACTTTCCAACAAATTTTTAACGATTTTCATCCAAAGCTTAATGGTAAGTATATTTTTTAACATTTTTTTAAAAAGTATGAGTATTTTTCTAAACTTTTTAAACTTTGTCAGAAATTTTAAATCTAACTTAAACCGTTTACATTCGATGTAAATTTGATGAAAAGTGTATTTTTTAAACAATTTCTAAAGTTGGATGAATTTTTATTTTCATTTTTTACGATGCTTGAAGTAAGGAGAATTAGGCCTCTAACCTCGAATTTATTCATATAAGATGTCTGTTAAACTATGTTGATTGCGACATTTCTTCAATTTCAAAAAAGAAATAAACAAGATTGCGACATTTCTTACTTTGTTTATCTCTAATTATTACTCTATCTCCTATTTTTTATCCCTACATTTTTATCTCTTTTCTAAAATTTCTTTCTCAAACTTTTTTTCAATTTCCAATTTTTCCCTTTTTTTGTCTATTCTCAAATGGCTGTGTAATGATTCCAAAATTAGTTTTGAAAATAAACATTAGTCATTAAGAAACATACTTGATTAAATTTAATTTTATTTAAAATTGTGATCCAACATAAATAATGGCTATATCAAAAAACAAATACGCATTAACTTTGTTATTTGTTAAAAAAAAATTATTTTTCTTATTTATGTGACAAATTGGTATATTAGAAGTGAAAGTGATATGAAACCTTTTTTGCATATTGATAGTTGACAGACAGTGATGAGAATATTATTTAAGGATTGGTGTTTAAAATGTATAGAAGTGACATAAAAAACTTGTATGAGGCTAAAAGTTATGAGTGAAAGTTTGTGAAAATATTTGTTTGTTATGTGGAAAAGATTATTTTATGTTTTTATGTTTTTTTTTATTTTTTATATTATGATGTTATAATTAAATTGATAATTTCTAATCTAATTTTACAGATGTAATAACTTTTCAACTAAATTAAAAAAAAAAAAAAAATGTTCACATTTACTAAAATATTAACAAATATTTTTCCACATTAAAAAGATTTGACAAAATATTAGAAAGATGTTAGAAAGTAAAGCTTTCCAAACACCATAAACGAAGTATGTTGTTTTATTTTTTTCAAAAATGTGTATGTTGAGTGTATTTAGAAACAATTTAAGTTTGATGTACGACTTTTATTAAAAAAAAATAAAATAAAATAATTTACAATCCAATTTCTAAATTATAAATATTATTCAATTAAATAAATATAATTTATTTAAATTATTCAACTTTGCAAATCAAACTGTCCAATTCATATATATATATATATATATATATATATATATATATCAAAATAACCACATTATCAATCAATTATTTATCAAAAAAAAAAAAAAAAAAAAACTACATTACCAATCAATTAGATTTAAAATTAAGACAATCATAATTAATTTGATTTGATGACTAAAACAAACCATAATAATTAATTTGATTTAAAATTAGTCTAGTCATCAATCTTCCACATTCACTTATCTCACAAAAGATTTTGCTATCTCAAAATTAAAAATTGAGTTCAAATGTTGTTAAAGTATTCTAAAAAAAAAAAGTGGTTAAAGTATTTAATTTTAAAATATTATAGGGACCAAAAAAGTATTTTTCATAAAAATATTACTCTTTCGTTATAAATTTTAGAAATAGGTTGGCATTTACATTTTATCCTTATCAACATTATCAATATTAATGAACCAGTTTTGATAAATATTAATTTTAATTTTACAAATAATAACTAATTTTAATTTTTTTTTTGAAAAATATAAAGATTTGAACATGAAATGAATAAAATAGAATGAACTTCATATATATTACATGACCAAAACGAAATTTTAACCAACATTCTATATACAAATCAGATTGGAATATTATTCTTAAAAAAAAAAAAAAAAAAAAAAATCCAATTGGATTACTGTGATGATCTAATACTAATTAAATAATATATTTTAAAAATTAATTAACTTTTTTTAAAATTCAAAACTAATTAATGTTTTTAAAATTCAAAACTAATTAATGTTATGAAGTGTTAAATTAAAATATTGATGGTATATGATTTTTTTTTATTTTTTATTTTTTATAATATGAATACTTAAAAAAAAAGTAGGTCGGTGGCTTGATGGTTTCATTAATTGGTAAAAATCCAATTCAATATCATTGTCACTGTTTGATCTCAGAAAACGGTATTTTACGCTTATTTATTTGAGAGCAGTTATATTTTTTTTGTAGGATTTGTGGGTCTCCCTCCCCCAACTTATACTAAAAAAAAGTTATTTTAAAAACTAATTAATTATTAAAAATAAATTGGTCACTAAGAAAATATGTTTTCCTAACTTTTTAAGAATAATTTTAAAATTTTAAAATTTTAAAATTGAAAATTTGAAATTTCATAAACAACTTTGAAAGTAATATTTTATGGTAAAGTAGCATGGCTGCTTAGCCACTATTGATATTCCATTTGTATTCTCTAAGGCTTAAGGACTACCCCCCAAATTGCACCAATTTTGAGAGAACCATCAATTTCAAGTATAGTATACCCTTTAATGGGACTACCAGTTTTGGAGAATAATGCCCATATGGGGAATAAGTTTTACCAAAGATAAATGCTTGCCAATTTGATTGTTATTCCACTATATATTTTTAATGAAATTATTTGTTTTTAGAGCAAAATGAAATTATTTGTTTAGTCTAGCCATTTATAAGTTTGTTTCATACATTTTTTATTTTATGTCGAATAAGTTATTGTTCTATTCAATATTTTTAAAATTTAAAGATTTGTCAGATAACAAAATGGAAGTTTTTTTTTTTTGGAGAAGCATAAAAAAAATGAAAGTTTTATTATATATAACAGTTCGACTTCTTAAAATATTCCAACATAGTGTTATAAGAGAATGCATTGCAAATTCCTTAAAAGAAATTAAATTAATTCACTTCATGCAATTCTCAAACTTAGCTAAAATACATTCATAAAACACGTCTAAGATTTCAAAACCAAAACAATTATGGGATCCTATGGATTCAAGACAGTAAAAGATAAATATACTTGAGTTTTTAAATACAGAGTTCAACAAGTAAATTCATTACTACAATTACAAAAATAGATGGCATGCTAAAAAGATTATAAAAAAAACATTGAAGATAAGATTCATCAAAGATGCCCACCATTAATTGTTAACGATGGCAAGCAAATATACTCTCCATTAATTACTTTTGGTGGCAGGCACTGCTTGTTAAAAGTTCATCACTAGCCCAATGGAATCTAGCCCAATAATTATGAGAGCCCAAATTATTTAGAGTAGAATCCATCATCTAGAAGTTTCTTAGAAAATTGTAGA
>JBBMKA010018479.1:0-27864 GCA_037833695.1 Sechiopsis laciniata | reverse complement strand
TAGCAACCATAATTTAAATATTAATAAATGGAAAAATCAATCATTTGTCAAATACAAAAATGTCCCCCCTCTCACCATTCATATACAATTTTAATCAAAACTAAATAATAAAACTTCATTTAACTGTCCTAAATATTTCCACCACTTTCCATAACTGTCTTCAAGATTTTATCAATCTCATAAATATCTGCTACAACTTTTCATATCTTAATTTAAACATCATCTCCTAATTTCTAGCATTCCTTTCGTTCCAACTTTTTTTTTTTTTTTTTTTTGAAGAAACGGGTTTCATTTTTTAAAGTCGATATAAATAGTAACCTAATAAAACCAAATAGGTATTTTTTTGCAAGAAAATTTTTACATATATTTGACATTAATAAAAAGTGTATTTTAGAGTTTTTTCGTTTTATTGTTAGTGTTACATCTAAGTATTGCTAGTATTTGTTTACGTATTTTTTTGGTTCCTACACGGTATTATATGTTGTTATTGAGTACTTCAAAAATAAAATGTTGTTAATGGTAACTTAAGTGTTGTTTTGTGTATTGTTAATGTTTGAACGAGTATTATTACTGTTTGTTATGTGTATTTTTGTTGTTGATTCACGATATTATACGTTGTTAAACAGTATTCAAAGAATCATTAAATTTTTATTGTGTATTTCTAGTGTTGTTTTGTGTATTGTTGTTATTTGTTTTGTTATTATTATTACAATATGGTTTGTTTTCAAGTTGTACTACCTAAAGTATTAAGAAGTAATTCAAATGATGAAATAGTCTCAAATACAAATTTAAACGAAAAAATTGCTCAAATAAACATGAAAAAGAACTTTCTAAAATTTATAGAACTTCAAATATTAATGAAAATTTAGAGTTTATCAGTAAGATTTGAAAGAAACAACATAAGAGTGGTTCTTGGTAACAAAAAAAAAAACCGCTTATGAGGAATAAAATTAGGAGATTGTTTGTTCCACATAAATGCTAGTCGGTAGATTTAAATAAATTAAAAAAAAATCAAAAAAAGAAAAAAAAGAAAAAAAAATCAAAACCACCCTAAAGAGCTGTTTGTTTGACATGTTTAGGTAGGATTTAAGTTAAAGAGTTATATTGAAGAGTTATATTGAGTAGTTAAAAATTGAGAGCCGTGCCAAAAACTCGTTTGGATGTAGTTTTTGTATAGAGGAGTTAGAGTCAAAATCTTGTTTGGATGTAGATTTAAAATGAGTAGTTATTTTTAGTAGTTAAAAAAAATGATTAAAAATGAATGGTTAAAAATGAGTTATTTTGATTGATTTGAAAGAAATGATTAAAAATGAGTGGTTAGAAATGATTGAGTAGTTATAAATTAATGATTAAAAATGAATGGTTAAAAATGAGAGTTACTTTTAAAAGTGAAAATGAGAATAAGTTAGTAAAAACTCGTATGTACGTAGGTTTTCCAAAAAGAGTTAATAAATCCCAAAAGTAAATTCTACCTAAATATGCCAAACAAACTGCCCGTAAGTAGACTCCAGTGTATTAGGACTTAGGTATATTGGGAAACTACTTCCAAAATAGAGGTAATAAGGGGAAAATTTTGGAATTATAAAAAATATATTTTCTTTAAAAAAATCTACGAAAATTTGATTGCTAAACCATAATAGTAAATATTTTGTAGAAAGTGATTATCTATGCTAATTATTCTAAACTTCTCTTACAAAATAATTATAAATATAATTAAATTTTAAAATATTTATATTTATGGTCATTTATACACAGTATTATGTATAATGTATTATTATTATATTAATTTCTAATTAAAAAATAATAAAATATGACAAATTAAATGGGTATCTGTTTGTTAAATTTATAGTGGATTTAAAATGAATATTTAATAACTACCCCTTAACAAACGACATTCAAACGAGTTTTTGTAACTATTCAAAATAATTTCTCATTTTTATTACTAAAAAATAACTCATTGTTTCTAACAATTCAATTATAATAATTTATTTATAACTACTTGAAATAATTTTTTATTTTTAATCATTCATTTATAAATATTTAAAATAATTCTTTTGTAACCATTCATTTTTAATTATTCAAAATAGATATTCATTTGAAATCTACATCAAAATAAGTTATTGTCTTTAACTCTCCGATAAAAAAAAAAACTACTTTTTTTTTGTTACAACTCTTAATTTCTAGTTATTCAAATTAATTATTCGATAGATGATCTCTTAATTCCCTATTATTGATAGAGAGTTAAGGAGTGTTTGGATGAAATTTGATGAGAAATTAATTTGAAGAGTTACATTAAAGAGTTATTTTGAGGTTAACAATTGAAAAACTCGTTTGAATGTAGTTTTTTACGTAGAGGAGTTAAAGTAAAAAACCTTATTTAGATATAAATTTAAAATGAATAATTATTTTGAGTAATTAAAATTAAATGATTAAAAATAAATAGTTAAAAATGAGTTATTTTGAATGATTAAAAATAAATAAATGATTAAAAATGAAGAATTATTCTTAATAGTTAAAATAATGAGTAGATCCTAAATATGGAGGACAAACACCCTCTTAGAATAAAGCTCCAAATTATAAAAATAAAAAATAAAATAGATAGTTGAATTTTTGTATTTTTTTTAAGTTCAAAACCATTTGGGGACATTTGAGCCGTAACCTCACCTTGCATAACCTCGAGACGTTGATAAATGTTCAATAAATGGGTTCTGTTGTTCTGTTTTGCAGCATGCTCAAATATTTATTATTTTATTTTATTTTATTTATTTATTGATTTTTTTGAGAATCAGCATGCTCAGATTTAGTATGCTATAATAATAATAAATAAAACTTTGCTTGAACTCAGATCTAGTATTTAAAGGTAAAATTAGGAGCTAAATTGAAACTGAAAGTGCTATACTTCAGAATTGGGATTTTGTTTGGTTGCAAGAAGAATCTCCCTCTCTACCAGTTCAAATATGACCTTAAGTCGATGTCCAAACACCTCGGCTATATTCTGGGCTATCTTCTGCTGAAGCTCAGTGTTTTTAAGCCATGTTATTCCAAAAAAAGCCTTGCATTTGCAACCATTTTTACCTACAACACACTCCTCCACAAAAGAGTACCTAAAATGAATCTGCACAAATTGATCACTTTCATCAGTTGAGGAGAGTTTAAACAACAAACACAGAAGTGAACACATTTTCGTAACGTTACATACACGAAAAAAGTCGCCAAATGGGACATTGTGCAGGCTCATGACCTCGTTTAGTACCCATTGTTCTTCATCACGGCCTGCAGCCATGGGGAGTTTTTGTTGAATACAAGTGACTTTACCTTCAAAGATTGAGATGCGGTGATCAAACTGGTAAGAAATTAGTCTTTGGGCGATGTCGGGTTTCACGAGTTCCCATGGAGTCGTCGTGTAGTTTAGACAGCCAGATTTCTCCATCACTCTGTGCTCTAGCTTGCCACCCTCAAAAAACTCCATCAATGACTATCTGCAGAAATTGTACAAAAAGTATGAGCCTTCAACTAACAGAGACTGTTTACTTTCCTATTAAACATAACCATCTTATTGGACCTTGAGTTTGTTTCAAGCTTCAATAGATGCTACAAAGAGAATTACAAAACCAACCACCCACATTTATAGGAAGTTCTGCACCATATAACTGTGACATCTTTATATCTTCTATATCCAAAAAACATTCCACATCCTCCACCAAAACTGACCTTTCTTCCAAATCATTAGGCGTTTCGGCAACTTGTGCTTTCTGCTCAATGGTTGATATTCTTGTCCTCCACATACCCCTAATCGTCCTGCCAACGATGAATCACGATAGCTTTAACGTAGATAGAAGTCAATTCAAGTATAATCGGAATACGACAGAAATACATGGAGTTACCGGCTGGCTACATTGAATGGGACAAATGATTGAAAGTAAAATCTGAGTCTTCCCTGTTCATCCTGAGACTTGGCACCCTGACTTGCTTCAAGACCTCGACCTTTTTTAAGTATTATGACTAATGTTGGGCTACCCAGTGAAGATAGGGAGGGATGAAGTACTTGTATATCTTCAATTTCCTCCCAAAGAAAGAAAAAATTTGTTTTTTGTCCAAAGAAATTTGCATAAAACCCAACAATTCTGGCAGATAGAAATAATCTCCCCTGTTACACAGAATCACAAGCAATAAGATCTTTATAACAGACTAGATGATAGTTCTAGTCAGGATATTAAGAGCAGGCAAATGAAAGAGATACAGATGATTTTTCACGTGCTAAATATTTTTCTGTTTATTGTGAAATCATTAAAATAAAAACTTGCATAGCAACTGCAATATACCTGGAGAAGCATTTTTCTTTTCAAGGAGCAAGTGAAGTCGCTGACGAGAAACTCTTCGGCTGGCAAACCGAAAAGTTTTTGGAATGTTAAATTCCTGTAAGGTGACCTGGGATGCAGCTATTAAGCACCAAAGAAAGAAGTTAGCCCAAGTACACCATTGAAGTGACGAGACCAGCTTAAAGGTTCAAGATCAGAATCACAAACAACTAAATGCCACACTAAAACGAAAAATGATTATTTGTTGGTTGATATAATTAAATTTACCCCAATTCATCAGCTTAGACTTTTGGATTGATTGGTGGTTTAACATAATTTAACATGATATCAGAGAGAGCAGGAGGTCATGAGTTTGAATACCTGCTAAGTCGTTTCCTCCCCAATTAAAATTAAATTCCACTTGTAGAACATTTCTTAAATTTCAAAGCCCACAAGTGAGGAGGAGTGTTGGTTGATATAATTAAATTTTTACCCTAAGCTGATTTTAGGCTTTTGGACTGATTGATGGTTTAACATAATTCAACATTATTCATATTGACAATTAATCGACTCGGAAAAGGAATCTGTGTTGAGAAATGCGCTTACTTTCTTCCCAACCTCCTTTTCCTTCATAGACAAGTACTGTCTCATAGTTTCAGCTCCATCGGTATTATCTAAGAAGACTCTCAAGTGTAGCTTTGACTGAGAAGATTGAGCAAGCTTCCCCTCGAGGGGAATCCATAAATCTGCAAGTTCAGTTGATTTATATTTTAGGAAATTGATCTCTGCATGTCCAAGGGAAGTTGCCTGGTCAAATGGACCATCATAGTCAAAAACCTCTACATATAATATTGATGGTGGTTCCTTCATAGCATCAAACTCGAGTATCTCTGCACATCAAATTCAGTTTTGGTTTAGTAACCACGGACATTCAAGTTATTGATATCGAGGAGAAAATTAAATCAAGAAAGCTATCCCTTTTGAGAAGGTGAGAGCCTTCTCGTCCTTAGGATATTCGGCAACAAGACGAGGACAAAAAAAGGCTTACCGTTCCATTGAGGTTCACGAGTTTGAAGCTCAGCGGAGCTTGTTCTTTTTTTACCATTACATGTAAAAACCACACATGGGTCCAAGGAACCAGAAGAATCCAAATTTGAAATGTTCACTCCTTCTATAAGAACTATGGTTAGAATCCATCCATCTCCTTGGGCTTTGATCCCATGATCACCTCCTACGAACATGCGACATGATGCCAAGATGACAGAGTCAAGAGTATTATAGGTACAGCAACATTAAATACTAAATAGATATCTTAGATATCTAAGCTATAAATTAAAATTTTTGTACCTTTTTTTAACCTAGCTTGAATGAAATGTGAGACCATGTTATGAACACGTTCCAACTGTAGGGCTAAAATCCCACCAGTAACAAGTTCTCCTAAACTGTCAGGCAAATCCAATCCAGTGAACTCCAAGCCTTGCATTGGTTTGGACTTGGAAAGTATAATATGCACAAGAACGTAAAGCAGCATGAAAATAGTAGAAACTACAGTGAAGTTCCAGAAGAATTGGCTGGCCAATTCAAAATCTGATAGGCGATGACTTTCAGAAGTCAACAACATGTGATCCCTGTTCGATAACTCAGTAGAATCAGGTACTTTTAAATGCTGTGTCAACAAGTTAGTTAATTGGTCAAAACTTTCTTGCATTCCCTGTCGAGCCCCTTTTTCAATGATGCCTTTCATCATTGTACTATGGAGGAAGTTTATGCCCCAAGAGACTACAAAATGGGAAGTCTCTTCTCCAGAAATCAGCTCAGGGCCAGGCATTATCTTGTAAAGTAACTCAACAATGAATGCATTACCAAATGGAACTTCTGGTGTACTTACATTTACCAAGACAGCAAACTCCCATCCATCCCCTTTAATGTAGCTTTGCTCCTCAGTAGCATTAATAGCTCCAATAATCTTTGTTGCGGGTTTTTGGTAAGAAACAATCCGTGATAGACATGGTACATCCCCTTGTTTCCACGACCACTTTCCTTCTTCTAAATTTGTTGTACCCTGAAGTTCCGCTAGTTCACTCTTGAACTTCGAATCAGGAGCAAAGAGAAGTTTGTTCAAATCACCAGGTGAAACTACATACACTTGATCGACAAGAATGCCGCCCGATAGATTCTCTGGCATTTCCTGTTCATTGCTCCTCGACTGCAGTGCCTCAATAGCTTCATCGAAGCTACATTCAGAGGGATGCCAATCAATGCACTCTTCGTTATCAGACATGGCACTTGATAACTCTGAAGATTGATCTGTTCTAGTATCCCCATCACTCTTATGAAACAGCCTCCCAAAACGATTCACAATACTCTTCTTATTACGCTTCCCTTTGACAACCTTACTGGATGAAGACAAGTCTTCCAATTGTTTATGACAATGATCAAGTACATCGACTTTACCATGTAATGAGATAATAAGATGCAGTTTCCCTGCATAAATCATAACAGCCAAAGAGCTTAAGGGCAAATACAGTAGTACAAATGAAATAAGATAATCTAAATGGGCAATTTAAACTTTCTTATTTCAAGAGTGCCATAGCAGTAAGATCAAAGTCAAACACTTACTATCACTTGGTATTAATGTATTGAAACTTTCATCTGCAGGTGGTTAAGAGAAGGTACCATTTCTTAACAATACAGAAACTCTGCTGCACTTTCTGGTATTTTCAAACTCAAGTTGCATACCATACCATCAACTATCATTCATTCATATGTCAACCTACCTAAGCATAATTAAGTGGCTAAGGCATCAACTCCTCCCCTTAAATGTTGAAGTTTCAAATTCTCACTCCCTCTTTTTTTTAAAGCAAACTTTAACTCCATTAAACCAACAAATAACCACATACAAACAGTACACCCAGAACATCGGAACTCCACCAGAGGTACAAGCCACCAACCCAACATTGAACCGTTCCACATAACATACTGAATCCACTCAAAACAAGAGAAGCCAATGAAAAGGCCTAATCTACAAAGAAACCAAGACGCTCGTGCAACCGCCTTTCCATAACCGGTGTAACAACATTCTGAAGGAAAAGAGTTAAGGACTATAATCGCCATAAACTTGGGAGATTTTGAGGAATAAGACCCCACCAAAGTAAAATGGAAAATGTAGAACCCTCCAGGGACCTACACTTCCCCCACCACGAACATTCTATTGCCATGATAGTATAATAACCTTTATCAATGGACTCATTCTTGGGGTGCAACCACAAGAACATATCCGACACTGGACACTGTGAAAGGGAAAATAACAACAACCAAAGACCAAAGCAACAACCAACAGCAACCCTAGAATACCACCTAATTCTAAGCATGAAAGGAAAAATAAATATTCTATTACAAACCACAAGTAACCAAGTTAAAGGCAAGAAAAACAGAGTAAACAGCCTACAACAAGAAACCAATGTACTATAAAACACCACTACAATGCATATCTATAAACAATGAAAAAGACAAAAAGGTTAAAATTTACTCCCAGTTAATTCAAACTAAGAAAGGGTCTAAAAAAACAGAATCAACAGTAGAAATACAAAAAGCAGAAAAACCCACCAGCAACTTCATTGACAAATCTCTCAGGTTTGGTCAATCGCACATCAAACCAAGTGGGTGGCAAGGTCTGAGAATCCTCAGCAGCAACACTCGTTATGGGGATATAAACCCGACCCATCAAAGCAGACGAACCATGGAATAAGTTAGATTCATCACTGTACTCATAAACAGAAACAACCAGTTCCTGATTCACATCACGAAACTTCAAAACAAACTCCTCATTCCAAACAGGATTAGAACAATTTCTCACAATCCTCGTCTTGGCCTTACGTTTCCCCACCCGAAGCTTCACAAACGAGTCCTTCAGATGGAAGTCCTTAGCCTCCAACACATACACATACAGCTTCATGGGTTGTCGATTTTGAGCGATTGATCGACAATTAGAGAAAATGGGGAAATGGGTATGTGGGATTTTTAGGGGATTGAAAAGGGTTTATAGCGCAGTCGGTTTGGAGGGGGAAATTGAAGGGCGGCCATGGTTGGAGACGTGGGATATTTGGGAAGAAGACACGGGGGGAAGGAAGAAGGGGAATTGGAAATGGGTCGAAATGGTCGGTTGGATTGGATCGGATTTCGGGTAGGAAATTATCTGCAACGTTGTTGATTTGGATGTGTGATCGTGGTTGTTGTTGCGTTTTCCAAAGCAGAACACGTATGGAATCAAATTCTGTTTGGCTTGCTCTGTTTTTTCTTTTCCTTCCTGATTGGGATATCGAATTGTACGGGTTATATGAAATGTTGCTTTCTCGTGCTAAAAAGAGAAATATGGGTTATCTTTAGTATAATATATATATATATATATAATAACCAGATGAGCTGAGGATGGAATGAAATGAGTTGGGGGCAGAATAGTTATCTTGATTTGCCATAATTCATTTTAACTTCCTGATCATATTTATTATTTTGAAAATCCGTATTTGATTTTAGTTTTGATTAGAACAAATAATATCATTTATGTAAGATTTGTAATCTTTATATACTTTTTTTTTTCACAAGATGAACATGAATAAACAAAACAAATACAAAATACTAGTTAGTTAGGACTAATTTTGAATGATGAGATATGGATTAAATATGAGTTTAGTCATATGATTCAATACTCAATTAATAGCCTTTCTAATTAATATCGAAAGAGTTAATGACTAAGTCATTTCATTATTTGAAAGTATTTTAATTCAACAGACTATGAATATATTATGCAATTACAATTAAATGTATATAGTATTCTTTAAAGAAAATTTAAACATTTTTAATTCAAACATTTAATGATAAAGAGTATTTTTCAAACTTATCCAAATTTTGGTTATTTTTTACACAAACTCATAACTTATAAATAATCTAGTCAATTGATTAAAAAAAAAAGTCAAAACAAATACATTTTTAATTAAATGTTCTAAAGGTAAAGAATTCAAAAGATTGATGTATATAGACAATAAATATTTAAGTTTGTTTAACATCGTGAATTTTATACTTTATTTTAAAATGGAAAAATTAAAACCTACAATTTGATTGTAAAAACAAACTCAAACTAGCGATAATTGATATATAACTTTGACCTAAAAATCATAAATTAGATTAAAAATCTATTGATTGAAAATATATTTATTTATCCTCTAAATTTAAATAACATCGCTATGACTAAAAAGTTAAAATAAATGTTTTTTAATTTAAAAAAAAAAAAATCGAGAGGATGACAAGCATAAACAGAGTAGGGTTAAGATTGGAACCGCAATGGAGACAGAAGTTAACCAGCTGCCAAACACAACGCTGGAGATTTTTGTATTCCCGCAATTGAACGAGCCAATTCCTTTCTCAGCAATTCCGATCGCCGGCGAGAAAAAATGCTGCAGTTTCCGGCGTTCATGAGCCAGTACCCTTGGTCTACAAGCAAGATTCCGACCTCATTTTCACTGCCGTCTCAGTGGCCCCAACCCCAAAACGAAGAGCTACTCCTCGCCATGGAAGAATCTGATTTCGAAGAAAAGGTACTTAACAACACTTTTTCAAAAACCCTATTGCTCTCTTGATTCTCTATGCTGTTTTGTTTCTACAATTTCCTCATTGGAAGTAGGGAATGCGAAATGTAATCGATATTCGAAATGATCGGAATGTTGATTTTGATTTAATTATGGGATATTGTGGATTTTTCGATGCGTGCCCGTTTTTGGACTGTGATCGTTTTGAATAATGTGACTGCAAGTATTTTTTCTTTGATCTCTTGTTTCATGTACGAAAACAATTTTTTGCGGTATTCACAGGGTTGAACTGCCCTAATGCTAGTTTGAAAGATGAGAGTGAGCATGATGAAATCGAGGGCTGAGTCTATGAAAAGTCCAGGGTACTGTAATTGTTAGATTCTACATTTGCTATAAAGAATTGAAATCAATACAACAAAATTCTTGATAGAATTTTATTATTTTGGGGCATCGTATAATTTACTTACTAACCAGTGGGAAGAGACTGTTGTTGTATCAATACAATTGCAACTTTACAATTTTATTTTGTGTTTCTGTTAGATTTTCACCTTTCTCAGTTGGTCGTCTGCTCTGAATACTTTGCTCTTGAGAAATTCGCTTCTATAATCGTGGAAGTTGGACTGAGTTGCTGTTAATTACTTTTTCCTCAATATTTTATTCATTCGAGACTGTAACCCCAGAGAAAACTTGTTGATACCACCCTACTCGAAAGATTTGTTGCATAGCACGATATGTTACCACTATAATTATCTTGAGCCAATAAGTTTAATACCTCAATTGGCATAATTATGTTTCTATGATCAAAAGGTCATATTTTGAATCTCTATCTTGAGCCAAGAAGAGAAAAGCTCAGTCGACGTAAGCGTGTCCATGATCAAGAGATCATGATTCCAAACCCTCCACCCCTGTTGTTAGTCTTGTGGTATTTGGAGTTCAACAATATTTGGAGATGAGGATTTTGAACCTGTAACCTTTTGGTTACTAAGTTGTATATAATGTTATTGGAGGTTTGCTCCTTTTTGGCCCTATGGTTCAAAGTTCAAACGTAAAGAATGAATGCTCCATTGTGCACGTATCATGGTATTTTCCTTGGGCTGAGGCTGGTTTAACTAAATATTAAGAGATGGTTTCCATACTGAGGCCATGGGTTGTCAGTCCAAGGGCTACATAAAACCAAGCTTCTGCCTTTTTTTTATGTTGCATACTTAATTATTAATCTACAAACCGAACACATGCTACACCAACTTCAATTTCTATAATCCATTCCATTATACAATTCAACACCTATTCTAAATTCAGTTCCCTAACTCCAAACTTCATAAACCAAAAGTTACAAAAACTATGAGCCAAACATCTACTAAAATGGTGTAGCTCTACTCGTTCTTTTGTCAATTTTGATTGTTTTTTTTAGGTTAAAATATCATTTTGGTCTCTAGACTATGAACTTTGTTCCATTTTGGTCCCTTGACTTTCAAATGTCCAATTTTAGTCCCTCGACTATGAGATTTGTCCAATTTTAGTCCCTCAAGTATCTACTTTTGGTTCCTCAAGTATCTACTTTTGGTTCCTCAACTTTGAAAAAAGTTCAAAAATAGTTCCTACAATCCTCCTTCATGCTTCTATCCCTCTCTCTCATTAGTTTCTCTCTCCTCAAATAAATGTAGGTGGCCACCAAATCCAACCAAATGAAAGAGGACATTAAACTGATTACAGGCGAAGAAGGGGCTGCACAGCAATGCTCCAACAGAGCAATATTGGAATTCCTATCAGAAACATCCGAAGAAGGAGGAGAA
Source organism: Sechiopsis laciniata (assembly GCA_037833695.1). NCBI lineage: Eukaryota > Viridiplantae > Streptophyta > Magnoliopsida > Cucurbitales > Cucurbitaceae > Sechiopsis > Sechiopsis laciniata. The sequence continues at coordinate 16,191 of JBBMKA010018479.1, read as the reverse complement.
GTGGTGAAGGCCATTGCTTGGTGATTCCGTTAGGAAGCTGGGTGTTAATGGGCATGATTTGAGCCATCTGGAACACCGCACAAAACATTTTTGGCTTTGGATAATGATTAATCGAATGTTGTTTTTCCCTAAATATTCATCGAGATTGAATTGCAGAAATAGATGAAGGATTCTGAACCATGATTTCCAATTCTCTTCCTCAACATGAGGAATTTAGAGAGAGAAAACAAACGGATAGAGAGAAGTAGGTGAAGAAGGGTTTTTTTTTTTTTTTCTGATTAAGGAATTTGAAATAGAAATGAAAATATAAGAACACTTAATCATCCTCTTCCATTTAGTTGGATTTGGTGGCCACACTACACAATACACTTTCTTAAAGGAGAGAGAAACTAATGAGAGAGAGGGAAAGAAGCATGAAAGTGGATTGAAGGACTATTTTTTAACTTTTTTCAAAGTTGAGGGATTAAAATTGGACAAATCTCATAGTCGATGGACTAAAATTGGACATTTAAAAGTCAACTGACCAAAATGGAACAAAGTCCATAGTTAGGAATAGGGACCAAAATGTTATTTTAATCTTTTTTTTTTATAATCGTGACCGTTAGGGCAGCTTATGTGCTCTTCATCTAATTTTACGAGATATAATCATCTAACTCTATTACATTTGGTTGTTAAGAAAACGCCTAATAAATTAATTTATAGGTATGTGGTTATCGAAATAAACCCGTTTCCTCTTATTTTTTTAGGTTTTTTTGGCCTTTAGGCCCATTCATGATGGTGGTTAATTATAATTTATTAGACGTGTTATTTTGAAATTTTGCAACTACCTTCTCTGTGATAAATGTGGTGGTGATTATGCTTTCATTCAACTACCCTCCTAAAGTCTCAGATGAAGAAGAAGGACAGGCTTCCGTTCTCAGTGTCTTATTAACTCAATTGAACCCTCGACCCTGATTCCGACGGTCCGACCCCGAGTTGGAGGAGCTAACAAACCATGAAATGCTCGTAGTGTATAATTGGAAATTAGCAATTTCATTAGGGTCCTTTGGATAGCCTTTTTCTCCCTGCTCTCACTTGTGTATGTTACTATCATGGCAGTGCAATGAAATCAGGAAGACAAACAGCAATCTGGTGGTGATTGGCAAAATGAGTGCTGACAATGATAAGGAAGATGTCGAGGCAGAAGATGACGATGCTGACAATGCCGAGGAATCTGAGGCTGAAGAATTTGAGCAGGAAACTGCTTAAAACTTACCACACTCTGCATGTTTGCACCCTTTCTTGTCTTTAGAATCCTCAATTTGCTTGTGTATTACCAAATATTTATTTCCACTCTTTTTATTCGCTATAAATCCTCAATTGTCATAGTTTCAAATTTGTGTTTTTTGATCAACTGTTATGGGGGGTGGGTATCAAACTATGACTTTGAGATGAAAATAAGTGTCTGTCCGTTGAATCATGCTTTGATTGAGAAATTTATGTGCCTCTTGAGCCAATGTCACTTTGATGGTTGAATTTAACTTAATGTTACAAGTTTGGGATTTAACTTCAATCCACAATGTATGGAAGTTTTATTTTTTTATTTTTTATTTTTTAAATAAATTTATTTTAATTTATTTTTTAAATTTTAATAACACGTGCATGAAGGAGTTTCTTAGAAGAATTGTTTTGTTTTTTTGTTTTAAATAGAAGAATTGTACTCAATTTGGCTATTTGTCTGTATTAAAAGTCATTGTTATTATTAGTTCCCGAGAATGTGGTTCAATAGAGGTTAGTGGTTTCAAGTCTAAGGCATGCTCTTGAGAAATTTCAGGTTCCCTTCCTTTTGTAATTATGATTGGTCTTTTTTATTTGCCCATTGGTATTAGTTGTTGTAATGGTTTTGATTGATCTTATATACTCTTTCATTCCTCAATTAAATAGTCTATCTTTTTTATAAAAAGAAATTTCAAGTTCGAAACTTCTAATTGAGTTTAATTACAATTTTTTTTAATTGTCTCTACCAATTCTTGATTATAAAACATTTATTATTATTTGTATTCTCAATTTATTTTCTTTTTTAAGTCCTTTCCCAAAGAAAAATACACCATAATTTATATTTCTTAAGCCATTTGGTTACAATATTGCTAATGAAAGGTGACCATTTTGAAACTAGTTTTATATACAAACCTTAATGCAAAAGCACATGCACAAAAAAAAAAAAAAAAAAACTTACATAAATAGCATCAAATAAATATGTTTATGCAATATTCTAAATCCAACTCTTAATCAAATGTAACATATATAAACATGTTCACTAACCTATGGGCTTGGGCCGAGTTGTCATAATCTCATGGGCTTTCAGGTAATGACAAACAAAAAGCCCAAAAGCTCAGAGGGCCCAGTCTCCGTTGCTAGTTCTATAAACACAACAGAAGCCCTAATTTCCTTCTGCGACCGACGCTCTGCAACTCCAAAACCCTAATTCTCGAGACGAAAATGACGACCCGCTTCAAGAAGAACAGGAAGAAGCGCGGCCACGTCAGCGCCGGCCATGGCCGTATCGGAAAGCACCGAAAGCATCCCGGCGGTCGCGGTAACGCCGGAGGTATGCACCACCACAGAATCCTCTTCGACAAATACCATCCTGGTTATTTCGGCAAAGTCGGAATGAGATATTTCCACAAGCTCCGTAACAAATTCTATTCCCCCATTGTTAACGTCGACAAGCTCTGGTCCCTCGTCCCCCAAGATGTCAAGGACAAGGCTTCCAAGGATAACGTTCCTTTGATTGACGTTACCCAGTTTGGGTATTTCAAAGTTTTGGGCAAAGGGGTTTTGCCTGAGAACCAACCTTTTGTTGTGAAAGCTAAGCTCATTTCTAAAGTTGCTGAGAAGAAGATTAAACAGAATGGTGGCGCGGTTGTTCTTACGGCTTAGGTTTATTCGGTAATTGTTAGTTATGGTTTTTTTTTCAATTAGTTTTATATTTTCTTGTTGCGTTATTCGAAGTATTTGATTAATGTCATCAAACTTTGTGTTTCAATTTTCTTTCTTTACTGCGAACTCAGTCCATTTTGAAGGTTTCTTGAGTTATCATATTACTTGAAATGTTATACATTGTTAATTCCGTTAGTTTTGTGGGATTTGGCTATCGCTATTAATAATTCTAGATATTTTTTGCATTTTAGTTGGATCTTACTTGAATTACTAACAATGAACTAGGTTGTCGCTCAGGGAAACAGTGCTATAAAGTTTAGGCTGTAAGTTGTTTTTCTATATAGTATCATCTGAACTATTTTCTGTGTCGTTAATATTAATATTAACATAATGTTTATCCTTAAATTCGTGTGATGTGGAAATGGTTGTTAATTTTGGGTGTTACCTCCATCATAGAGTTCTTACTTCTTCTTAGAGCTTTGTAGTTTAGGTGTTCAGACTTATGTCTCAATGTCTGTTATCATGTCCAAACACTAATTCTCCCGATGAGAAGTTTGGTTATTTAGTTGTACAAACTACGACTTCTTAACCTAGATTAGACTGGAAGTAGATGTTGACTCAAAACATCACTAACAGTTCATGGTGATGGCCTTCTTTTGTTTTAGTGTTTTCTGTGGTCCGAGCTGGTTCAATTGGTTTTGACTTCAGGGATTACTATTTATTTCTGGCAGTCTGGTTTATTTTGAAAACACAATTTTTTTGAACTTTTATCTTAATGTCTGTTCTGCAGTTACCTAAAACTGCTCCATTTTCAGGCATTTCCCTTTCAGAGCTGCTATATTCTAATATTCCATAACTTAGATAAAACCTTCTTTCTGTTCATATTCTACATCATTTAGTTTCAATTTTAAAACCCTTATCCTAACTTTTTTTTTTCTCCTGTGACTCTATGGGCCAGCTTGCTTCTACTAACATCATGACACATACAATTTGACCAACATTTGGATGTTTGGTAAATCTGTGTTAAATTAATATCTGGATTAGGTGACTACCATGTATTGAGCCTCTCTCCTCTTAGTTTTTTATGAAACTCTTAACAATTAGGCCCATCTCCTGGTTACTGCCAAATCAATTTTGTCAAGTAAACTCATTGCAAATTAATTTATAGTTAGGTGACCACCATGGATTGAATTGATCTCCTCTTAATTTCTCTAGACACTCTTAACAATTAGGCGTAGTTAATCCTAAATCCTCTTTCATTTCTTTTGCAACAATCATATGAGTAGTTAACTTGGAGGAGAGATGATCAAAGCTATATCAGTTTGTCATAAACTATGGTTATCAGATCTAGAACTTATCACTAGCCTAGCCATGTTATCTGAACCTCAGTCCCTTGGTTATCTAATGACTTGAACTGTTGAGGTGACTCTCATATTAATATAACAATTTAGGTTCAACTCAAGAGTTGTTTTTCCTTGATAGTAAGGACCTAGTCTTCCTTATCTTAGATATTTACTAGCAAGGAGTCAAGTTTTACTCTCAATTTTAGGATAAAAATCTTGAGGAAAGTTTTGACTCTTTTTATCTCATTACTCTTCCATTACCTAAGATGTTAACGTTGAAAGGAGACAGGATTTTTATTCATGTGTGAAGGTCATGATGTTTTTTCAAGGCTGCTGTAGCCATGGATTTCACGCACCATGCAGAGATGATTACAAGTCTTCTCTTGATGACTTTTGGGGAGGAGGACATTTGAATGGTCGGTAATGAAATTGAAAGCCTTGAGATCGAGAAGGTGAGAATAGAAACACTGAATAATAATTAATATGGTTGATGGTTGTTATTTCTCTACTCAACTATCATAATGGCTTATATTATTAATTTAGGTATATGAGAATTAAATGTAAATTAGTTCAATTTAGAGTGGTGGTGGAATGGTTGAGAGTGAGATTCTTATGCATTGCGTTGGAGAATATTTTCAACTTATAAGTGAACAATAAGTCTAGAATGTAGTATATTTCTAAGCTTTCAAAATTGATTCCTGAACATTTAAGTGCGTTTAAATTTTAATTTTTTTTAGATTCGAGAACTCTTTTAATGACTATATTATTATTTTAAATAATGTTGAATATAAAAAAGATATATTAATATGGTTCACAAAATTAAAATGTTTTCCATGTATATATATTTTAATTTTTGATGATCAACTATCGGATATTAAAGCTTAGTTTATTTTTGGTGAATAAGTAATTTAACATTTTCTTACCAAAACTTAAGTTGATGAGTTATATTGAGTGGTTAAAAATTGAGAGTGGTAGTCAAATACTTGTTTGAATGTGGTTTTTATCTAGAGGAGTTAAAGAGACAATAACTTGTTTGGACGAAGATTTAAAATGGATAATTTTTTTTGAGTAGTTAAAAAAAAAGAATGATTATAAATAAGTGGTTAAAAATGAATTATTTTGAGAAGTGATGAATGAATTATTATAAATAAATAGTTTAAAAATGAGAAGTTATTTTGAGTAGTTATAAATGAATGATTAAAACTAAGTGGTTAAAAATAAGAAGTTATTTTGAATAGTAAAGATGAAGAAGTATTTTGAATAACTACACAAACTCATTTGAATGTAATTTTTTAAGGATTTAATAAAACCTCAATCTAAATCCAACTTTAAATGTAAGAAACTAACACCCCTTAAGCTTCAATTTAGGTTTTATAAGTCTGTCATTCATTTAGTGGGTGATGGAGTAGGCGCACAGACAACAAATGCCTAACTGTCCCTTGTGCGGTGACGCTTCACGAAGAATGTCTGTCTTTCTTATCATTACCCTCACCTCCACAAACCTCCCACCACATTCTCTTCCTCCATCACAAGACCATACAATAAAAACATTATATATAAAAACACATTTCTCAATTATTGCAAATTTAATCCCCCTTTTTTTCAATAATAAAGTAACCATCTTTAGCTAAATTAAGATTGCTTTGTATATTAATCACGTTGATTTCAAAGAATCTCAAATTCCACCCAAGTCGTTGGATCAACTTAATTATAATATCACAATCAGTTGACCAGTCAACTGTTGGCAATTTCTTCACACCTCTTGCTAAACCAAAGTCTCTTTCTTTAAATGACTTTTCCACTAAAAGCCAACTACCCATCGTCGTTAAGAAACCAAACTACGGATATACACGATGGTAAAGCAAAAAGAAAGAGCAAATTAAAAAAATTTCATTGATCCACTTCCCCATTTCCTCCATTTCCCATGACTTTACTCTCAATCCTCCAAAAAAAAGCTGCAAAAAAGCTTCACAAATAGCCACTTTAGCTCTGATTTTTCTGGGAATTTGTAACTTTGGTTGGTTTGTTTGTTTGTTTGTTTGTTCTTGTTATTGCAGTAATGGCTGCCGCAAATCCTGCTCAAGAAGGAGCAATTCTTCACGAATTCACTCATCCGATTTTGTTAGCAGACAGGATTCAAAAATTAGCACAAGAAGCGGTTTCTTCAAGGCAAGAATGCGTTGAATTAGCCCTAAAAGTCGACAAAATCCACCGGATGCTACAAACCACCGTTCGGTTGATCACCACCACCACACAGCCGCTGTACGAGCGGCCGATTCGCCGGATTGTCGCCGACGTCTCCAAGAATCTGGATCGTGCTTGGAGCTTCGTCAGCAAATGCCGCCATAATGGGTTTCTTAGGCAAGTTTTCTCCATGACCACCATCGCCGATTTTCATAAGGTTTCACTTCTTTTAGAATCTTCCATTGGCGATATGAACTGGCTTTTATCCATTTTTGATTCCGATGGCACTGTTGGGTTGCCTCCGATTGCGAGTAACGACCCCACTTTGGCTTATATTTGGCCTAATATTGCCACAATCCAAATGGGTTCGGTAAAGAATCGGGTTGAAGCTGCGAATCAATTGATGTTACATACTCGTGGGAACGAGCGGAATCAAAAAATTGTGGTGGATGAAGGTGGGGTCTCGCCTTTGCTTAAATTGCTGAAGGATTTTGCTTCCCCTGATGCTCAAATTGCTGCTGCTAATGTTCTTATTAATGTTGCTTCTGTTATTGAAAGGGTTGAATCGATTGTGGGTGTTCCTGGGGTTCCTGTCATTGTTCAGGTTCTTAATGATTCCCCCATGAGGGTTCAGATTGTTGTGGCGAAATTTGTTTCGAAAATGGCGGGTCTTAGCCCGGTTGCGCAGGAGGAGTTTGCGAGAGAGAATGTTACTAGGCCTTTGGTTGCTTGTTTGTCTGTTGATGTTGTTTTGGATGATCCTAAAGTTCAATTTGGGAAGACTAGTTTTCATTCTGTGGTTGAGATTAATAAGGAGCTTGTTGGGAAAGCTTCAAAGAGATTACTGAATTTGAATTCTGTACATTCTGAAGGTAGTAGCAGAGGGGGTCATCAGAGGAGGGAGAAAGAGGTCGAGAGCGATGAAGTTAAGCTTCAGCTTAAGGTGAATTGTGCTGAAGCTCTGTGGAGACTCACGAAAGGGAGCTTTTCAAATAGTCGAAAGATTACGGAGACTAGAGGGTTGTTGTGTTTGGCAAAGATTATCGAGAGTGAAGGAGGGGAGTTGCAATACAATTGCTTGATGACAGTGATGGAGGTTACGGCTGTTGCAGAGTCTAATCCAGACCTCAGACATGCTGCATTTAAGATTACTTCACACGCTCCGAAAGAGATTCTCGCTCAACTTTCGAGAATCATTCAAGAGGAAAGTTCTCCAATGTTGCAAGTTCCTGCGATCAAATCGATCGGTTCTCTTGCCAGAATTTTTCCTGCCAAGGAATCGCGGATTATCAATCTTTTGGTTTTGCAGATGAAGAGTAGGAACTTGGATGTGGCCACAGAGGCTGTCATTGCATTAGGGAAGTTTGCTTGCCCTGAAAATTATAATTGCGTAGCCCATTCGAAGTCGATTATCGAGTTTGGTGGGGTTCCTCCTCTAATGAAACTTGTGAGACAAAATGAGGCTGCTGCTCAAGTGCCTGCCGTAAAGCTGTTATGTTATCTTGCACTGAGTGCAGGCAATAGCAAGGCTCTAGAGCAGGTTCATGCCTTGAATGAAATGACGAGGATGGCTCGTCTTGCTTTCAATCAGCCTGAGCTGCACGAGTTGTATGCGAAAGCTATACACCACCTTACACTTTATCAGGCTGGAGCTCATCATTTCCACATGCACAGTTTTTCACCCTGATCTTATTTATATCTTAGGCAACATAACAAGCGATGTTGTTGTTCATTAACACCAATTGGACGGTGTTCAAAGTTCTTCACAATCTGAGATAAGTCGGGTATAGTCCACACAGAACTCCAACTGCACGAGTAGCTCCGTTAATGGTTCGGGGTAGTGACCAAGACAAGACATTCAAGCACAATTTTCACTTGATGAAACGGCCTATTGCTTGCGCCCTTTTCATATCAAATAAGGTCTTGGTAGGACTCTTTAACTTTCTGGCTCTTGCTTTCTGATTCGTGCTTACACAATAACAAGGAAACAGGAAGGAAATATTCAAGTTCATGAAAGCCGATAACTGCATCGAAATAATTGTTTAGGTGTGTTGTCTTCAATGTATGTCAAGTCTTGATAACATTGTAGGCTACTGGTATGAGTGAATTATTTATTGGTAGCTGGTAGTTTTGGTTTAGGTCTTGTATTTCATTCTTGTTTGTAGTTCAAAATATGTGCAGCTTTTCAGTGTGTTTATTGATCTATTTATATCCATTATGAAAAGTCCCTTGCACAGTCAATCGTTTTAGTTTAGCACATTCCTAGACACAAATTTCAGAGAAACATGGATGATGGAACCACCAGTTTCTGTTTCAACCTATCGATAAAGAAGTCCGATTGGCTTGTTCCTCGGTGCCATCACATGCGTGGACACATCGGATTCAGATTGATGTTGATTTTCTCCTCTTGCCTGGATGCTGTTTACAGCTTTTTAGGTTTTGGAGGAAAAAAACAATACAATCTTACTTTTTGTCAACCTTTAACGCGTCGTGTATCGCTGTATTCTGGAATGCATTGTCTGAGATGAATTAGAACTTGAGAAATATAGGTGACAATTGCAGGCTCTACTGCTGTTTCTTTCAACTATACCACTTTTGTTTCGTCTATCTCAGTTACTGTTATTACATTAGCTCCAGGTTTTCTCTCATTGATTGAATTGTGTTGTTTCATCACATCACTACCTTAGATGGAATTATTTTTAGGACATTCAGAAGAAATGAACATATCACACAAGGTGTTACAGTTTATAGTCAATTCTTTAGCATGTTTTCCAATTCTCTTCAAAAGTTATATTGTATGCAGTATATCGGTTGAATCTAGATGGTAATAGCTTGGCTCTGCCCCATGTTACTAAACTTGGAAAGATTAGACGATCCTTTGACATCCTAGTGCAGGTTGATCGACACGTACAGGATAACGAGTTTTTGTATCTCTGGCACTGAAGTTGGTAAAAAAAAGAACAAACAAGAATATGATAGGTCTGGGCTTTAGGAGTTTTAGGAATATATTAGGGGCTTGTGCAATTAATTCGAGAGTTAGTTACGTATTGTGGTTATAAATAGAGAGGGATAGTTAGTAGTGACGGAGTTTGGGCTTGAGAGATCTCAAGAGTCACGTTAGGATGGTCCAAGTAACCTCGAATCACTTGGTTTATCATGTATTCTCGTTATGGTGTGTTATCAATAGATCTGGGTTCTATCAAAATATTTTATCAGCTGAGACATTCTTGCATTGTGATTATATCTGAAGTGTATTGTATATTTGTAAGTTCGACAACTTAGGAGAGGGGAGATAGGATATAGGCTTTAACAAGTTGAGCAATGCTCATGTTGACATATCCAAATTCATCTTCGAGTCATTTGTTTCAATTTATGATTTGCTTCTATACTTTTGACTCTCTTGATTTCTCTTGCTTTAATTGTTTCCAACTGCAAACGAATCGCCTTCCGGGTTAAAGCTTTATTGATGTGAATTTTGCTTGATAATTGGTCAAGAACTGTAGATTTTGCAGGTGTTCTCCATTCAAAAGATTGAGACAGGAAAACAAGTTAAACATTCATGTGTCAACTGTAAGCAATGGACTTCCAGCCAAAGTTAATGAAGAATTTGAAGCAACTTCTAGTTATACCTAATTTTTGTAAAATTCAAGGTATTGACTTATATTACCATGACTGATGTTTTTTTAGATGTCTTTTCCTCATGACCTGAATACGAAGATGCATGGAGTAATCTATAAAACTTAACTAGTTTTATGTTAATTAACGCTAGACTAAGTTTGCTTTTGGTTAGTTTTACGTAATCTTAATATTTTCATAATCCGAACTTTTAATGTTGATTCTGTGTGACGAAGGAAATAAATAATCAACCAAAATGGTATGCGAATCATATCTTTGCTAATAGAGTGTTATGGAGAACTAATATGACTCGTATTAAAAAGACATTTTTTTTTTCCTTCTAGAAATTCTGTCGGTTGGGATTAATGATTTTGTTTGAAATTTGGAGAATTCCATGGTTGATTGATGATATCTTATATTTTTTACATTTTGTTTGAAACATAGTCAATGCACCGATTGACCAAAATGCAGACAGAAATAGAGAAATTTTTTACATTTCTCTTCTTTGGCCTTTTAATTGGGTAACTTGTGGAAGCAATTACCTAGAGAATACACATTTTCATCTTTCAAACCCACTTGTGAAAAGCAAGAAAACAGAGAAAGAATAGCAAAATGAATAGGCATAAGTTTTGAGATAGATTTTTTATATATTCCATTTTGGTCTCCAAGTTTTGAATATCATTTTCATTTTTTGCTTTAAATCCTCTAATCCAGTATGATACTACTGCCATGTGTTCATTCAACAAAAGTAAATGATTTTTAAATATAATTTAAATTATAAAGAGCTGAAGGCGGGCAAAGATCGTTTGTTGAAAAGGTAAATAAACGTTGTGTCCTAACTTTTTTAAAGGAAGTTTTGATATATAAACGTCGGTTAGGTTTACCTCTTTTTTTTAGTAAACAAAAGACTATTTACGAATTATACAGAAGATTAAGATTAGTATGTTATAATTTATTTAATAAAAAATATCATTAAAACCATTTACATAATCAATTATCTGGTCATTTTACATGAATGATGTTATGCATGCCTTTTATCAATTTGTACACATCTGAATCGGGATCATTTTTAATCTTATTTGAATGAAAAATCTTGTCAATTTTACAACAACTTTTTAGAAGTTAGGTATACCACAAATGAAACATTCTAAAATCTTCCTCGTAGTTTAGAGATATTTTGTATAATTTAGTCATTTGGAAAGACTGGCATAATTTTGATCCATTTTTTTAAAATTTTAAATATTGATGATGGTTTTAATCATAATTAATAATAATTTTTCATGCAAATTGATACAAAAATATGTATATAATGTGAAGTTTTGAATGATATTTTTAGTACTACAAATATGGAATATCAAAATTTGAATCACTAACCTTAAGAGACTGTATATATTAATTATAGTTAAATACTAAGTAAAAAAAAAATCTAATAATAACATGTTTGGGTATACAAATTCTTATAAAAAAATTCCTTTAAAAATTATAGACGATTTTGTTGATAAAGTCTAATCCACTCAAAATATTTGCGGAGTTTAAATTTTCTTCGTCCTTCAAATATAATAATAATAATAATAATAATAATAATCTGAGGCGTGTAGCATATTCCCTTCTAATAAACTAAGATTAAGTCTTTTTCAAAAAAAAAAAAAAAAAACTAAGATTAGATCCATTTCTTCAACTCAGTAATTAAACAAAAATTATTTTCACATTAGGAAATCTAAATTGCATAGCATTAGTGGTTCGAAGTGGGTTGGGTTAAAACAAATAATCCGAGTATTGAAAAAAGAAAGAGCTAGTAGACATTTATAATTTTTTTTATTTGTGAGTGTACGAGTTAATTTACGCACACCTCAATTATTTTTATGGAATGTATTGTATGTCGATCGACATTTAGATGATAAGAAAATTAATGTAGCTCAACTATTAAACTCATACTTTTTCAACTTTCAAGTATCTTTTTTACAGCTAAATGATTCTAGGGTTAGTTAGTTCTCAAACTTTCACGTATAAAAGAAAATTTTTTGTTTATAAATTTAGTTCACAAACTTTAACATTTGTTGGGTTCCTAAAGTTAAAAAAAATTGTTTAAAAAAACTTAGAAATGTGGGTTCGAATTTGAGAATGCGTCAAATATTTGAGAGATTCACCAGACATTTTTTTCTTTTTTGAAATCTACTAGATATAAACTTAAAAGCTTAGAGACTTGTTAAATATGAAGTTGAACGTTCTATCATTCAAAAAAAAAAAAAAAAAAAAAAAAAAAATTCTATTTAATAAAAAACTTAAAAAGAATACAAATTTAAACTTATAATTTAATCAACAAAATAAAATTAAGAAAAAAGAAAACCAATAAAGTTGTACTTAAATGAAGGGGAAGAAAAAGGGGAAATGACATAAGAGTTTAATCAGGCTTAAGTGAGGATTTGATTAGCTGATTGACTTGTTAATTAGCTGTTAATTAATTATGTCGGATCTGCCTACACGCTTTTGAAATATTATTTTCAAAAAGAATAAAAATTAGTGTTTTTTACGCTAATAACAAAGACAGCAACTTGGTTTTAAGTTGTTGTTAAGAGGGTTGTTTTTGAAGTTTCCAACCAAACCTTCCAACTACAATTTCTGTTAAAACTCCTCTCTTTCAATCACTAATGAGTGAAATTAAAGCCTTCTCTAATCTCCATTTTTGCTATCCAATTTTGTTTATTTATTATTATTTTTTAGTTCATTTCATATTTATAATCTCTTTTTATTAAATAGTATAAAGATGTTATTGGAACTCTCTGCTTCTTTTGTCTTCTTTATTTATTGATTAAACCGTCATTAAGCAAAAAAGTGAAAACTCTTCTAAAAATATACTAGTTTTTAATTACCTTGTAAAAATCATTAGTTTGGTTTCTCACAGTTTCAAGTGTTATACTAGTTAACAGTTCAAAAAAAAAAGAAAAGAGTTATACTATAAAAAGAAAAATAACTTATTGAAACATAATTTTAATTGGTTAAGATATTAATAACATCGGTATAGGCTAAATGTTCAAATCTATAGTTTTATATTTATGATGTTATATTTACTGTAAAATTCGAATGCTACTAACCATTAGTATATTAAGTCAATGTTATTCATTTACACACATTTCGATAATTATAGTAGACATTCTAGAAATTAAATGAAATAATAGCGTGCTGATTAACTTGATTGATTGTAATTCAATTCAATTCAACTTGTGACAATATTTGATTTAGTTTGTGATACTTTCAACATCAATAAATTAGCCAAAAGATGCCGTGCTCCCATTATTATTTAATAACCAACTAGTTACGAGTTTGAGTCTCCCTTCTTCCCACTATTGTTGAATTCTAACACAAAGTATAACTTTCAACATCAAGATTAACATAGTTCAATCTGCACAAAATATATTAATATTATTATAAGGAAAACTTCAACACTTAGTATGGATTAATAAGCAAGAGATTATACCAAAAGAGTTGGTGCACTGGTGGTCTCATTATTTGGTAGTAATTCAATTCAATACTATTGTTGGTGAAAATATTTGCTAAGCACAATAAAACTCAAAGAGAAGACAAATAAAGTTGACCAAAAGAACAACCGACCCCCAAGGGGGTCGGCCTTGGAATTGCTGACCTTTAAGGAGGCCAGCCAAATGAGGAGGCGACTCTGTTGGGGATGTCGGCCAAACGACAAACGACTCCTTGAGGGTAATCCTCGATGTCACCGAACCCTTGAGGGGTCGGCCAAAGAGAGACTGACCGCCATAGGTGTCGGCCCAATGCCAAATGACCCTTAAGGGGGTCGACCAAATGAAAAATCGATCCCCGAGTATCGGCCTCGATGCCGCCGAACCCCCAAGGGGTCGACCAAAGGGAGACCGAGCCCGAGATTCGGCCCAATGCCGAATGACCCTTAAGGGTCGGGCAAGGAGGACTCTGATCCCCCTCGGGGGTCAGTCTCAGTCTTTTCAACTCATTCACGGTTGTTACGCTTCAAGTCGTTTCGTCGATTACCAATGAATAAAGAGGCAAAGAAGTAACGGTCGGGAGTTACGAGCTCATTTATCTTCGGCTTAATGACATGACTGTTATAACCGTTGTCGTCACTAACCAATGTCATAATATGCAATAATAAATGAGTCTAGGGCAGTACGAGTCTGCATGCCAGATGTTAGTCCTAAGCCATTCTAAGCTAAGCCACTCTCAGAATTCAATAGCTCTCTAATATTCTTTTCACTATATTCTCCAAACCATCTCTAACTTAGGCATCGGAAGTCATGTGGCTCACACCACATTGATGTCTAACACTATTTGTCATTTTACAGGCATCTTGTTTTCGGTAATATAAATATTACTGTCGATCTCGAAGGACCATTTTTTGATATCAACAAATATCACAATCACGAGTTTGATCATGAAAATTGATATTTGGCTCTCATTTATTTGAGGTACTAGTGCGTTCGAATAAAAAAAAATATCAATAAAATTTAAATCTACTTTTATCTCTAAGAAAGATAAACACAAATTTACTTGGTTTATTAACGTTTTGTTAGGTATGATCATAAACAACCAGACCTCTAATTAATCATTCATGTATTAGATGATCGATTCAAAAGATTCTAGCAGATGAAAATTCAAATTTGATTGTCTTCAAACTACTATTAAAAAGGCAAACAGTTGAAATAGAATTAAAGAAGAAATTAATAGTTACAAAATGAATAATAAAACCAAGTTATCAGTTGAATTTTGAGTTCCATAAATCAGTGGCTAACTATTATTAATAATTCATGTTCTTAAATCGATATATGTGCTATTTTTGTAGTAATTTTATTTGTTTTGCATTGCCTATAAATTACTTAAACTTTTCCCATTTTAAAATAAGATTATACTACATCTTCGGTAAAATGGTTTTGGGTTTGTGACTCAAAATAATATAATAACCTTTTTATATCAAATAAATAATATAATAACTAACAAACAAAAAAGTACCTTTTATTTTAATTTGCTAACTTCTACAAAATTTTAGAAATCAAACTTAAAATAGAAAACATATTTTTGTAAATCTATAGTTTACATTCGTAAAAGAAAAGGCGAAAATCTTTTAATAAGCTTTTTTTTTTTTTTTAATACTCGACAAACAAAAATCCAGCCTCTCATTTTTACCACTTATTTTATATCATTAATAATAATTCTTGGTTTACAAATAAATATAGGTCGGCATTTTTTTTTAATCTTTCACTTATCTACTCAATCGAATGAACCAAAGTCGACTAACAAAAGATAGTTGTTTCATTGGCTAGAGTATCAAACATGCCTCTAAACTATCACATTTTGTCAAATTTATTCATGAACTATGAAAAGTTTTAAAAGTATTCATAAACTTTACAAAACGTTTAAAAAATACTCTTATCGTTAATTTTGGATGGAAACCGTTAAAGTTTTGTTTAAAAAATATCCCTAAACTTTAAAAAGTTTCAAAAATACCCTTGGTCTTAAAAAAACATAAATTTTAAATAATTTAGCTATCCAAATAATTGAATTTAATGTGTCAAATTTTGGCTGAGATGAATAAGAAATTTCTGATGTCTCATAAAGACTTTCAAATTGAGATTTATTGTTTATTATTACAACTAAAATTTATAATTCATTTATAACCTTATAATTTATTTAAACTTCTAAGTTTCTTATTATCAATTGTAAATATAACATTAAATTTGAAAATTTATAGTAGGTTGCTACAAACAATAAAATATAAGTTAGTTTAAGATGAAATAACTTTTTAATAATTTTATGCATCTAAAAACAAAGGTAAAATGATCAACAAGTTAAAAATACAAGATAAAAAAAATTTCTTTTGCAATTAAATATGTGGGTGTCCTGATTGGGTTAGAGGAATTTTTCGAATCAACCATATTTTTCGGGTTGGTCAATCCTTCAACCCTTCCAACCCTATGTATAGAACAACCCAACCCTATGTATAGAACAAGCCAACCCTAACCTAATATTTTTGGGTTGGGTTGGGTTCTCAGGTTGTATTAATCTCATTCATATATAAAAAAGAACTCAATTCATAACACATAAATATGTAATATATGTATGTATGTATGTATATGTATGTATGTAT
>JBBMKA010018458.1:0-29711 GCA_037833695.1 Sechiopsis laciniata | reverse complement strand
ATCCCCAACCGGGGTACAGTATGCAAGTCACATCATCTAGCATCCTAGCATACAAGCAGAACATCATCACAAAGGCAGTCTCAACATAAGTACAAACACAAAGTGCTCAAACCATCGAAAGTCTGTAACTCTCGGCTAAGGATCCACCGTGGATCTTCAAATGGGTTATCCATATAACCCCTAGAATCTCAAGAGTCTCCAACTCTCGAGTAAGGTGATCAGCTCACTATGCTGATCCTAGACACTTGAGAGAGTACCCAAGCGTCAGGCTCTAACTGAACGGAAAGGTGTACTGATACACTAGCCCGAAGGAGCTCTCCTCCCGGCGCCTAATGAACATACGCGCACACCGTATGTTCTTACAAATTGGATAAATGTAGGCCTACACAAACTATGTCGATTCAGGTGCACATGCCCATGACTCGAAAAGGTGAGCACTGATCCACAGCAGGCGGGAGGCCCACGACACCATATTGTGGTAGCCTGAATCACACCCAAGGCCTGAAGCTAAAGGTCGTCCCAAGGCAGGCTTACACCAAGGAAAGGACCCTGCTCTAGCAGGCCACAAACTAGGCTTATACCGGTGTAGTAGCTACTCCACACCCGGCTGTCGGTGGTAAGGAATCTGTCCTCACAGCCTGACCTTCGGGGACACATACGTTGGTCCACTCTCAGCCTCTATATGATGACAACCTAACAAGATCTAACTAAAGAGTACTCTAGGGCTAACAGAGTTCAGCATCAATAACATTGCACAATAACATACAACATATCACAATCACAGATAAAACAGTCACTGCAACATAGTAATGCAATCCAGGTTACATAATTTACATGCTAGATCCTATCAGATAAGCCATACAATCCTATACACCAACAAGTATATCGACAGGCAATAAATAGGCAAGCCTATAAACTAACAGGTTCAGTAGCAGAAATAACGTTAAAACACCTATCCACTAGCATGCTTAGAAAACAGTAACACACAACTAGAAAACTATCAAAGTCAAGCGTAGGGTCCACACAACCACGGCAAGGAAATCCTTACCTGGAAAACAATCAGAACAATTACACAAACAATGCTCTTTGAGCTACGGAATACCAACACGTGTAATAACCTAGGCATAGCAATTAACAAGCACACAATTAATATATAATAGCTAAACAACACTAGGTAACCAAGGCACAAGGTTCGGGAAATAATACCCCTAAACCGACAGCAAGGCTTTGACAAAGGCGAAGGTGAACTCTCGACAAAGCAAGCTCTCGGTAGGGCTTACGACGAAGCGAACAAGGAACCGCGAGTCAGTGTGGACGAGCATCTCGCTGAGGTGAAGGGTTCTCTAAAGCGAAGCGAAATCCCAAATGAATGCAGCACGGTGAATTAGCTCAGACAAGCAAACGACGTGGTCTCAGCTACGATTAAAACAAGGGTCGATGGATCTCGACATCAAGCCATGGAAACCAACAGAAAATGAGAAGAGCTCGGCATATTGTACTTGAGGCGAACAAGGCTGTACGTGGGATCGCCGGTTGCGATCTGTAATTTAGCTGTGTGATCAGCAACTAGGACAGGAGATCGCGAGGCGAAGGCGATGAAGAAGACTTGCGAACGAAACTGGGCGATCGGGCTAGGGTGATCGCGCGATGGATGAGGCGATCTGCTCGCGGGGTGGTGCGGCTGCGAGAAGGGATCTTGGAGCTGGGTTGGGCGAACGGCGATAGGGTTTTTTCAGCGGAATTTGGGGTGGAGGTGCTCTTGGCAATTTGGGAGAAGAAGAGAGGAAGAGAGAAAATGAAAGTGCGTTTTGGAGAAAGTGAGAATGTGGCTAGGTATTTAGGGCTTCAGAAAAAAGAGGGATTCAACGAGGGTGTGACACATGTCCTCAAGGGGTTCCAGCTTCGAGTCCTGGCGGGGGAAACTTAAACGCCTTATCTTTCCCTTTTTCCTCTTCTAGCCAAAAAGATCTCCAAACTCCTCAAATAGCAACACTAGCCCTGGGAACTTGAAACCGAAGGAAAACCCAAACTCAGCAAATAACAGAAACAACGCTTAAACCCTGGATAATTACGAAACTACCCATAAAGGAAAAATTACTAAAATACCCCTAGAGGCTCTAACTGCCCTAACGGCCCCACCGAATAATCAAAATAGCAACAGAACATACCTGGAGAATCGAAATGGAAAACTGGGCCGTTACAATATTCCCTCATTTTAAGATTTTCGTCCTCGAAAGTCCTAAGACTGGAACAACTCTAGATAATGCGTCCTCATCTCATCCTCGTCGCTTCCTCTGCCCTCTGATTTCTCCACTGAACCTTAACCAAGTTGATCTCCTAGTTACGCAAAGTCTTGCGTTCCTGGGCTAAAATCTGCACTGGCTTCTCCTCGAAGCTCAAATCCTCATTCAGCTCTAACGGCTCATAATCGACAATGTGAGATGGATCTGCCACATACTGACGTAGTATCGACAAGTGGAAAACATTATGCACTGCTACTAAAGATGGAGGCAAGGCCAACCCGGTAAGCCACCGAATCGATCTGCTCAAGCATCTCTAAAGGCCCTATAAATGTGGGGCTCAACTTGCCCCGCTTACCAAACCTCAAGACTTCACGCATCGGTGCCACTTTCAAGAACACATGCTGGCCAACCTTAAATTCCAAGTCTCGACGCAAAACATCAGCATAACTTTTCTGCCTACTCTGTGCTGTTAACATACGAGCCCTGATCTTCTGAACTGCATCGTTAGTTAGCTGTAACAACTCGAGACCCAAGACCTGTCTGTCACCAACCTCTTCCTAGAACACTAGAGACTTGCAACGCTTACCATACCAGGCCTTAAACGGAGCCATCTGAATCGTCACTTGGTAACTATTATTGTAGGAAAACTCCATCAGATACAGGTACTGGTCCTAACTATGTCCTCAAGAATCTAATTCACCCTCTCCGTCGCCCAACTGTCTGAGGATGAAATGCTGTGCTGAAACTGCACTCAGCACTCAAACCTTTCTAGAGTGCCCTCCAGAAGCGAGAAGTAAAGTGAGAATCTCGATCAGACACAATCTTCGTTGACACTCCATGGTACCAAACGATCTGCTCTAAGAAAAACTGTGCCCACTACTCCACGGTATAAGTGATCTTACTGGGAATGAAGTACACACTCTTGGTCAAACTGTCAATAATAGCCCAGATTTGAGTAAACCCTCTCGGTATCCTCGGCAACCTAGAAATGTAATCCATGGAGATCTCCTCCCACTTCCACTGAGGCACGCTCAATGGCTGCAACAAGCCTGTGGGTTTCTATCTAGGAGCCTTCACTTGCTGACAAGTGAGACACCGGCTAATAAACTCTACAATGTATCTTTTCATGTTGTTCCACTAAAAGGTCTGCTTAAGATCCTGATACATCTTGGTACCCCCTAGGTGCCAAGTAAATGCGGAACTGTGAACCTCGGTGAGCAGTTCAGCTTGCAGTCTAGCATCTGCTTGCACACAAAGACGTCCTCTAAACCTCAAACTGCCATGTGGTGCTACCACAAAATCAAAATCACCATCTGACTGAACCCTGGCAATCAATTCAATCAACTCAGGATCACTCAGCTGGCCATCAATGATCCTCTGTCTGATCGAAGGCTGGACTGTCAACTGGGCTACCCTGGCGGTAACCTCCCCCAACAACACTGCTATACCAGCTCGTTCTAACTCTTTCCGTAATGGAAGCTGGGAACTCAACAAGGCTGTGGAATGCGACGTCTTCCTACTCAAGGCATCAGCCACAACATTGGCCTTACCTAAATGGTACAAGATCTCACAGTCATAGTTCTTTACCAACTCAAGCCATCTTCTCTGCTTCATGTTTAACTCCTTTTGAGTGAAGAAGTACTTAAGGCTCTAGTGGAATGTAAACATCTGAATCTTTTCATCGTACAAGTAGTGCCTCCAGATTTTCAGTACAAACACAACTGCTGCTAACTCCATGTCGTGAGTCGGATAGTTTTTCTCATAAGGTTTCAGCTGACGAGAAGCATAATCAATTACCTTACCGTGCTGCATCAAAACACAACCCAACCCAGACTTAGAGGCGGCACTGAACACAATGAACCCTCCTGTTCCCTCTGGAACTGACAACACTGGTACAGACGTCAGACTGTGCTTCAACAAAGCAAAGCTCTTTTCGTAACTGACATCCCAAACAAAACATGCGTTCCTCACGGAGACACACTAGGCCAGATGAACCCTCTATCTAGCATCTCCTGCAACTGCACCTTCAACTCCTTCAGCTCTGCTGGCACCATACGATATGATACCTTCGAGATAGGGAGAGTCCTTGGCTCGAGCTCAATAGTGAAGTTAACCTCTCTCTGTGATGGCAAACTCGGTAACTTCTCAGGAAACACATCTGCAAACTCCTAAACTACTGGCACCCGACCAACAGTCAACGAAGGGCAGATTTCCCCTAACAACTTTGCCAAATAACCCCAAGCTCCTCGAGCTAACAAACGACGAGCTTTTAAAGCAGAAATCAACGGCGAACACACTCTGCCCTAGACACCGCGAAACTTGAAACTCTGCTTCTTGGGCAGCCTGAACATGACTTCTTTCTAGCGACAATCGATCATCACGTGGTTCTCCGCTAACCACTCCATACCAAGTATAAGGTCAAAGCCATTCATAGGAAGAACTATGAGAGTGGCTACTAACAACTTCCAGATACCAGGATCCGGCCGTCTTTAACCTTTTCACTAGCAAGCATACTAACTCTCGAAGGAGTTTCCACATACAACTCGAACTCTAAAGGTTCAAGTTCCAAACAGGCTTAACTAATAAAGAATGTAGAGATAAACGAATGGTCCAAGACAAGTAATGTACCTTTGATAGCTGCATCTGTCCTCTAAGCCTCCTACCGAGTCGTGGCAAACACGCGTCCCTACTGCTAAGCAGGTCTAACATCAGTTCCAACCTGGGGGCACACTCTGGCTATGTGCCCCTCCTTACAACACTTGTCACAAGCTCTATGAGAAGCTCCACACAAGCTGAAGTGGGATTTGCCACAGGTCTGACACTGGAGTGGCGGCCTAACTGCACCCTGCTGTCGCCCCTAATCTTTGCCCTTGAAATGGCCCTGACGGCACTATTACTGACCTCCCTGCCTGGAAGTCTTGGAAGGCTCAAGCTTCCTTTTCTGCCCAGAACTAGTTGCCACATTCTGAGCTACTGCAGTTGAGGTCCTCACTAAAGGGTACTTTCTGTTATAGATCTTGACCAACGCCACAGTTCTAGCGTATGTCTCTGGATCGAGTGCCCTAACATCTTGGGCAACCTCCAACCTGAGTCCCCCAATGAACTTCTTAGTTTTCAACTCCTCTGTAGCAATCAGCTCTTGAGCAAAATAACTGTGCTCAGAGAACCTTTTCTCATAACCAGCAATACTGTCATCGCCCTGTTTCAGGTTTGCAAAACCCTCTACCATCTCTTGTTGGGCTTCTTCACTAATGTACTAAGCCCTGAACTCAGTTTTGAAGAATTCCCAAGTGGCTGGTGGGGACCCCTCAGGACTGGCCCCGTCAGTGGATTGCCACCACCAAACAGCTGTCTCTATTAGAACGTGTGC
Organism: Sechiopsis laciniata; assembly: GCA_037833695.1. NCBI lineage: Eukaryota > Viridiplantae > Streptophyta > Magnoliopsida > Cucurbitales > Cucurbitaceae > Sechiopsis > Sechiopsis laciniata. Next base: position 24,098 of record JBBMKA010018458.1, on the reverse strand, counting down.
TGCACACCTTGATCTCTGCACATCTAAACAACCCATCACTCGGAAGATGTACTTTAGATGCGCCAATCATTTAGCTGCTACCAGAAGGTTTTAAGATGCATCAAACTCCCTGAGTTTCCACTTAACTAAATCCTTCAGCCACTTGCCACCTTCGGCGGCACCCTCATGAATCTTTAGCTCAACATTATGTACTTGCTGAGCTAGTTGGGTTGGGGGCACTCTCTGCCCCGCTAGAGGAACTGCTGCTCCACCAGGCGGCATTACATTAACCGCTAGCTGTACCTGCTGGAATAATTAGGCAAATTGGGCCATCTGTGCCCGAGTCTCTGCCTGCTGCGCTGCAAAAAATGCTTGAGTCTCTGCCCTCTGTTCTACAAACATGCCTGAAATCATCTCTCTCATGGCCATAACAAACTCCGCTCCTGGAGCGGCACTCCTAGGCGGAACAGACTCTGCTCTTCCTCAAGGCAAGACTCTAGTCGGGACCCAAGGTGGCCTAACTATCGGAATAGCTCGAGACGACGTCTCCTTAATATCTAGTGCGGCGCTACCATCTCTGTTGGCGGTAGCTAATGTTCCAGCTCCACTGCGTGTGATCGGCATCTCTCACGATCTACACCTAAACAACACTGAGTCAGTCCATGCTCGGACCAACACTGCCAACAACAAAACAAGGCAAGTATGCTAGATGCAAGTACTGTAAGCAAAACCCTTAAAGAAATTAACTTAACATACCTGACGGCTGTTAGAGTGCTGATGATCATGGGGACTACCACCTAACTCAGTAGGTCAGTCTATAGAATCTATAACTCTGAGCTCTAATACCAACTGTAAGAACCCGACTCTAAAATGGTCCTAAACCCGGTCCATTCAGCATGCATGAATTTAAAAACCATTAAATTCAACAAGTAAGACAAGCAACAGAAACTTAAACATTTGATAGGAAAATGGAAATCCAAAAACTGTTATTAAAACCAATATAATTTAAATACGCTTGCCAGAGTATATGTAAATAATACTAAAATAATTCTTCCAAAATAGTCTAAACATGCTAAAAACATAAAATAAACGAAAGAGACTATGCGGCGGACTCCCATTATCAGTCAGCTCCTCCTCTAGCCGTCCCGGTGCTGTACCAAGTTATCTGGTGGAAAAACCACATAAATAAGAGTGAGTACAAAGGCACTCAGTAAGAATCCCCAACCGGGGTACAGTACGCAAGTCACATCATCTAACATCCTAGCATACAATCAGAACATCATCACAAAGGCAGTCTTAACATAAGTACAAACACAGCATGCTCAAACCATCGAAAATCTCTAACTCTCTGCTAAGGATCCACTATGGATCTCTAAATGGGTTATCAATATAACCCCCAGAATCTCATGAGTTTCCAACTCTCGGCTAAGATGATCAACTCACTATACTGATCCTGGACACTTGGGAGAGTACCCAAGCGTCAGACTCTAACTGAACGGAAAGGTGTACTGATATACTAGCCCGAGGAAGCTCTCCTCCCAGCGCCTAATGCACATACGCGCACACCGCATGCTCCTGCAAACTGGATAAATGTAGGCCTACACAAACTATGCCAGTCTAGGTGCACATGCCTATGACTCAGAAAGGTGAGCACTGATCCATACCGTGGCAGCCTGAATCACACCCAACGTCTGAAGGCACAAGGCTCAGGAAACAATACCCCTAAACTGAGAAGACAAGCTCGGCAGTAAGGCTTCAGCGAAGGTGAAGGTAAACTCTTGGCAAAATGAGCTCTCGGCAAGGCTTGCGGCGAAGGGAACAAGGAACCGCGAGTCGTTATGGACGAGCGTCTCGCTGAGGTGAAGGACACGCTAGAGCAAAATCTGAAACGAATCCAGCACGGTTAATCGGCTCAGACAAGCAAACGGCGTGGCCTCGGCTACGAATAAAATAAGGGTCGACGAATCTCGACATCAGGCCACGAAACCAACGAAGAACGAGAAGAGCTCGGTGAAACGTACTTGAGGCAAACAGGGTTACGACGTGGGATCGCAGGCGTGCGATCTACGATTTGGCTGTGTGATTGGCAGCTAGGACAGGAGATCGTGATGCTGTGCGGAGCGAAGCGAAGGCGATGGAGAAGGCTTGCAAACGAAATTGGGCCATCGGGGGAGGGCGATCGTGCGATGGATGAGGCGATCTACTCGTGGGTAGGTGTAGCTGTACGATGGGGTGAACAGTGATGGGGTTTTTCTTGCGGGATTTGGGGTGGAGGTGCTCTCGGCAATTTGGGAGAAGAAGAGAAGAAGAGAGAAAATGAAAGTGTGATTTAGAGAAAGTAAGATTCGGCTAGATATTTAGGGCCTCGACAAAAAGTGGGATTCAACGAGGGTGTGTCACGTGTCCTCAAGGGGTTCCGGCTTTGAGTCTTGGCGAGGGAATTTTAAACGCCTTATCTTTCCCTTTTTCCTCTTATAGCCAAAAGGATCTCCAAACTCCTCAAATAGCAGCACTAGCCCTGGAAACTTGAAACTGAAGGAAAACCTAAACTCAGCAAATAACAGAAACAGCCCTGAAACCCTGGATAACTACGAAACTACCTCTGAAGAAAAAATTACAATAATACCCCTAGAGGCTCTAACTGCACTAACGGCCCCACCGAACAACTGAAATAGCAACAGAACATACCTAGAGAACTGGAATGGAAAACTTGGCCTTGACACTTCCTACTTAGTGAGCAGCTCAATAACTGATCCCAAACAGATATCCTCGAAGGTCTCATACCCTCGGCCAAATAACCAACTCAAAAGCTGATCCTAAATAGATATCCTCGAAGGTCTCTTATCCTCGGCCTAAGTAACCACTCAAAAGCTGGTCCTGACCAGCTCTCCAAACTGGTCCTGGGAAATCAGGGAGAGTACTCGGTGTCTGGCTCTAGACTCAGAAAGGAAATGGTGTACTCACGAACATTAGCCCGAGGGAGCTCTTCGCTGGTGCCTAACACGTGTGCGCGTACACCGCATGCTGCTACAAACTGCATAAATATAGAGGCTTAGGGACAAACTATGCCGGTCAAGGTACGCATGCCTAAAGACTTGGAAGCGGTGTCACTAATCTACAGTAGTGCGAGGCCCTCGACACTCAACTGTAGCAGCCCGAATAACACCGACTCCTCAAGCTAAGAACTGGCCAAGGCAGGCTTACACCATTGGCAGGGTTCCGCTCTAGTAGGCTATAAACTAGGCTTATGCCGGTGTAGTAGCTAATCCACACCCGCTACCGATGTAAGGAATCTGTCTTCACAGCTCGACCGGTGGGGACTCATATGTTGGTCCACTCTCAGCCTCTGGATGAAGACAACGTAACAAGTTCTATCTAAGATTACCCAACCCTGATTCCTAACAATTAAACATGCTCAACAACATATAACCCTAGCATGGTACTACGAGCTTACACAGAAATCGCATGCTGGAAGAACAAACCTAGCATGACACTAACATGAGAAACATGAACAATCATGCTAGTAGAAAACAGAACAACATACATTCCTATCCACTATCAGGCTTGGTAGCTAGGCCTCGGCAAGGACAAGCCTTGGCAACAAGGCTCTCGGTAGGGAGGCTTTCAGCGAGAGGCGAGCGAAGCTGCGAGTGCGACTGTGGGCAAGGCGAGGCCTGCGACACAGCGAAGTCGACAAGGAGTGGCTGGCCTCGGTAGCATGTGCGTAAACAGGACCGAGCGATAAGGACGAATGCGAGTGGATTCGCGGGTGAAGGACTACTTGGCAGACGAATTGCTTACGATAGCTAGGGCAAATAATGCTGTCAGAGTGAAGCGGAGGGCATAGCTCGGGCTGACGAAAGGCTGCTACAAGGTTGGCACTCACGTGCAGCTTTGATCTGCAAAAGGGCTTGCAATCAGGATTGGGTGATTGGGTGATCTGCTTGGCGATAAGTTGCTGCTACTCTCGGCTATGGCTGATTTATGGCAAGAGCAAGGCTTTTGGCTAGGTTTTGTGATCTCGGGGCTTGGCTATGGTGTTTTTGGTGGTGATGACCTCGACAAGGGCAAGGAGAAGGTGAGAAAATGAAGATTGCAATTGGAGATGGGAAGAAGAAGAAGAGATCGCAAGGAGGAATGCGATCTAGAAGAAAAATTACATTTTACCTCTAGACTTTGCGAGCGTTTCAGTAAAACCTAAACATTTAATCGACTAATCAATCTCCACCTGCCATGTGTCCCTGGCAACCAGCCTTCGAGTCCCAGTGAAGACACCCTTTTCCCCTTTTTCTCTTCTTTTAAACAAAAACCTCCAAACTCTAACCAACAGGCTTCGAGTCCTGGCAAGGGAAACTTTTAACAATTAATTTTTTTCTTTTTCTCTTTTAACCAAAAGAACTTCCAAGCTTTCTAAGCTGCAACTCTAACCCTGGAAACCTGAAACCAAAGGAATAACTGAACTCAGTAATCAACAGAAACAACCCTAAGCCCTGATTAATTACGAAACTACCCCTGAAGGCAAAATTACCAAAATACCTCTAAAGGCTCAAACTGTCCTAACGGCCCAACCGAACAACCGAATCAACAACCAAACATACCTGAGGAACCCGAATGGAAAACTGGGTGGTTAAAGTTTTCTTCTAGATTGCATTCCTCTTTGCGATCTCTTCTTCTTTTTCTTCCCATCTCCAATCGCAATCTTCCTCTTCTCACCTTTTTCCCCTTTTTCTCTTCTTTTAAACAAAAACCTCCAAACTGTAACTAACAGGCTTCGAGTCTTGGCGAGGGAAACTTTTAACAATTAATTTCTTTCTTTTTCTCTTTTAACCAAAAGAACTTCCAAGCTTTCCAAGCTGCAACTCTAACCCTGGAAACTTGAAACCGAAGGAATAACCGAACTCAACAATCAACAGAAACAACCCTGAACCCTAATTAATTTCGAAACTACCCCTACAGGCAAAATTACCAAAAATACCCCTACAGGCTCAAACTGCCCTAACGGCCCAACCGAACAACCGAATAAATAACCAAACATACTTGGAAAACTTGAATGGAAAATTGGGCCGTTATAGGTTTTGGGTCTTGAGCTGTTACAGATGACTAACGACGTAGTGTACAAGATCAGGGCTCATATGTTGATAGCTCAGAGTAGACAGAAAAATTATGCCGATGTTCAGCACTGAGACCTGGAGTTTGAGGTGGGCAAGCATGTATTTCTGAAAGTGGCGCCGATGTGCGGAGTTTTGAGGTTTGGTAAGCGGTGCAAGTTGAGTCCCAGGTTTGTAGGGCCTTTTGAGATCGTTGAGCAGATCGATCTAGTGGCTTATCGTTTGACCTTGCTCCCGTCTTTGGCAATAATGCATAACATCTTTCACGTTTCTATGCTAAGACAGTATGTGGCAGATCCTTTGCACGTAGTTAACTTTGAGCCGTTAAAGCTGAACGAGGATTTGAGCTTCGAGGAGAAGCCAGTGCAAATTTTATCCCAGGATTGCAAGATTTTGCGTAACCAGGAGATCAATTTGGTTAAGGTTCAGTGGAGAAATCAAAGAGCATAGGAAGCGACTTGAGAGTTAGAGGACGAGATGAAGACGCATTATCCCGAGTTGTTCTAGTCTTAGGACTTTCGAGGACGAAAGTCTTAAAAGGAGGGAATATTGTAACGACCCAGTTTTCTATTTTGACTATCCAGGTATGTTCGGTTGGGTCGTTTGGGCAGTTTGAGCCTTTAGGGGCATTTTGGAAATTTTGCCTTTAGGGTTCGGGGCTATTTTTATCTTTTGCTGAGTTCGGGTTATTGCTACGATTTCAGGTTTCCAGGGTTAGAGTTGCTTTTTGGGAAGCTTGGAGGTCCTTTTGGTTAAAAAAAAAAAAGGGAAAAATAGTTATTTATTCGTCCTTCGCCAGGACTCGAAGCCGGGATTGCTTGGAAAACCCCATTTAAGCTCATTTTCTCCATTTCCCAAAGCCCTAGCCGCAATTAGATTTCTCATTTTCTCTCTTCTCCCCTCCTTTACAGAGAGCTCCATTTCCTTCTCCAGATCGCAAGCCTCCCCACTGCCGGTTCTTCCCATTCTTTTGTTGAGAAATCCATCACCGAACACCATCCCTATCGCTGCTTTCCTCTTACCGAGATCCATACCACACCAGGTAGCTCTTTTAACGATCTAAGCCACACGCATCTGCGACCGCAACCACGTGATCGCCAACCACGTCGCAGCACTGTCTCGCCTAGATCGAGCCTACTACCTCGCAGCTCACCGGATCCCCTTCGTCCGCGATCGCTAGCCAGCCAGTTCGCCTTAAGCAAGTTTCATCGAGCCCTTCTCATTGTCTGTTGTTTTTTTCGTGGCCTAATGTCAAGATCTTTCACCCTATTGAATAGTAGTTGAGTCCACAAACGCCTAGAACTCGCCCGTTCACTTCTCCGAGCTAATCCTTTGTGCTGCGTTCATTTTGGATTTTGCTCTAGCGAGCCCTTCGCCTCAGCTAGACGTTCGTCCACGCTGACTCACGGTTCCTCGTCTGCTTCGCTAAGCTTTTCACTTTACCCAGTTGTCTATCGCCTCGCCGCAAGCCTTACCGAGAGCTCGCCTTTGCCTTCCCCTTCGCCGCAGCCTCACTGCCGAGCCAGTTCTTCTTGATTTTGGATAACTCTTTCCCGAGCCTTATTGTGTTTAGTCAATTCAGTTTCTGAGCTGTTTCGATAGCAGTATTTAATTCGAATGTTATTTGTTAATTGATAGGTCTGTTGGTTCTACAGCTCAATGAGCACTTTCTATTTGTTTAATTATTCTAATTGTTTCCAGTTAAGGATTTCTTACTGGGGTTGTGTGGGCCTACGAAATAGTCATCGATTGTGTTCTTATTGCATGTTTAATGCTTACGAGCATGTTAGTGGATAGGATTGTATGTTGTTCTGATCTGCTAGTATGTATTGATCCTGTTTCCACATGTTAGTGCCATGCTAGGTTTGTTCTTCCAGCATGCTTTGATTCCCGTTTAAGCTCGTAGTACCATGCTAGGGTTATATATTGATTGAACATGTGTGATTGTTAGGAAACAGGGTAGAATAATCTTAGATAGAACTTGTTAGGTTGTCATCATCTAGAGGTTGAGAGTGGACCAACGTATGTGTCCCCACCGGTCGAGCTGTGAGGACCGATTCCTTACCCCCGGCAGTCGGGTGTGGAGTAGCTACCACACTGGCATAAGCCTAGTCTGTAGCCTTCTAGAGCAGAACCCTGCCAATGGTGCAAGCCTACCTTGGCCAGTTCTTAGCTTCATGCGTCGGCCGTATTCAGGCTGCTACAGATGAGTGCCGAGGGTCTCGCACTACTGTAGATCAGTGACACCGCTTCTGAGTTTTTAGGCATGCGTACCTAGACCAGCATAGTTTGTCCCTAAGCCCCCGTATTTACGTGGTTTGCAGTAGCATTCTATGTACGCGTGCATGCGTTAGGCACTGAGAGGAGAGCTCCTTAGGACTAATATTCGTGAGTACACCATTTCCTTTATGAGTTTAGAGCTAGACACCGGGTACTCTTCCGGATGTCCTAGGACCAGTTTGAAGAGCTGGTCAGGACCAACTTTTGAGTTGGTCACTTGGCCGAGGGTATGAGACCTTCGAGGATATCTATTTGGGATCGGCTTTTTGAGTTGATCATTTGGCCGAGGGTATGAGCCCTTCGAGGATATCTATTTAGGTTCAGCTTTTGAGTTGATCATTTGGCCGAGGGTAAGAGGCCTTCGAGGATATCTCTTGGGATCAGTTATTGAGCTGATCACTAGGCAGGAAGTAAGAGACTTCCGATGATTCAGGGGTTATGTTGACAACTCATTCCTGGGATTTCTGTGTTGGTAACTATTTGCATGTATACTTGAATGCTAGATGAGATGTTGTTTCGTACTGTACCCCAGTTGGGGATTCTTACTGAGTGCCTTTGTACTCACCCTTATGTTCTGTAGTTTTTTTCACCAGGTAACTTGGGACAGCACCGGACGGCTAGAGGAGGAGCTGTATGATCATGGGAGCTGCTGGCGTACTTTGACATGTCTTTTGTTTGATTATTTAGCATGTAGTTGGACACAGAGTCCATAGGAAGATTTTGCATATTGTGTTTTAAACTACTTGTGGTTGTTTGAATTAAACACTGGCCAGGAACTTGTTTTGTTTTAACAAGTTTATGTTTGGAATATTTTAATTTCAATGAATTTTGATTTATATATGTTGTCTCAAATGCTTTTACATCCATGCATGTTGAGTAAGAACCAGGTTTAGGACTATTTTAGAGTCGGGTTCTTACATCCCATAGGCTTCTCCTCGAAGCTCAAGTCTTTATTCAGCTCTAATGGCTCAAAGTCAACAATATGAGAAAGTTCTTCGACATATCGATGCAACATCGAAACATGAAACACACTGTGCACTATCGATAAAGATGGGGGCAAAGCCAAACGGTAAGTAACTAAACCAACCCGCTCAAGGATCTCGAAGGAGCCCACAGACCTGGGACTCAACTTCTCACGCTTACCAAACCTCAAAATACCGCTCATCTGTGCTACTTTCAGAAACATGTGCTGGCCAACCTCAAACTTCAAATCTTTACATCTAACATTAGCATAACTTTTCTATCTACTCTGCGTTGTCAACATACGAGACCTGATCTACCGAACTGCGTCATTAGTCATCTGTAGCAACTCAAGACTGAAAACCTGTCTGTCACCAACCTCTTTCCAAAACATTGGAGACCTCCAACGCTTGCCATACAAGGCCTCAAATGGAGCCATTTGAATAGTCGCTTGATTATTGTTGTTGTAAGCAAACTCCATCAAATACAGGTACTGATCCCAACTGCCTGAAAAGTCCAACACACAGGCTCGCTACATATCCTCTAAAATCTGATTCATCCTCTCTGTCGGCCATCTATCCGAGGGTGAAACGCTGTACTGAAATTGCACTCGGTGCCTAAACCTTTCTAAAGTGCTCTCTAAAAATGAGAAGTAAAATGAGAATCCTGATCAGACACTATCTTCGTTGGCACCCCATGAGACCGAACGATCTGCTCTAAAAATAACTGTGGCCACTGTTCCACAATATGATCCTACCGGGAATGAAGTGCGCACTCTTGGTCAATCGGTCAACGACAACCCAGATCTGAGTAAACTCTCTCAGTGTTCTCAGCAACCCAGAGATGTAATCCATGGAGATCTCCTCCCACTTCCACTGAGGCACACTCAGTGGCTGCAACAAGCCTGCTGGTTTCTATCTCAGAGTCGTCACTTGCTGACACGCGAGACACCTGCTAACAAACTCTGCAATCTCTCTCTTCCTATTGCTCTACCAAAAGGTATGTTTAAGATCTTGATACATCTTGGTACCTCCTGAGTGCCAACTAAATAGAGAACTATGAGCCTCGGTAAGCAACTCGACTCGCAGTCTAATGTCGGCTGGCAGGCAAACTTCTATCTGATGCCACAATAAAGTCAAAATCTCCGTCCGCCTGAACCCTGATAATCAATCTACTCAACTCAGAATCACTCAGTTGGCCATCAATAATCCTCTGCCTAATCGAAGGCTGAACCATCAACTGGGCTACCTTGGCGGTAACCTCTCCCAACAAAACAACTATATCGGCTCGCTCAAACTCTTTCTGCAATGGAAGCTGGGAACTCAACAAAGCTGCAGAATGCAACGTCTTTTTACTCAAGGCATTAGCCACAACATTGGCTTTACCCGGGTGGTACAAAATCTCACAGTTATAATCCTTAACTAACTCCAGCCATCTCCTTTGCCTCATGTTTAACTCTTTCTGAGTGGAGAAGTACTTGAGACTCTAGTGGTCCGTGAACATCTGAATCTTTTCACCATACAGGTAATGCCTCCAAATCTTCAGTGCAAAGACAACTGCTGCCACTCCATATCATGAGTCGGGTAATTCTGCTCATAGGGCTTCAGCTGACGAGAAGCATATGCAATCACCTTACCATGCTACATCAAAACGTAACCCAATCCAAACTTAGAAGCATCACTGTACACAACAAAACCACTTATTCCTTCCAAAACTGACAACAAAGGAGCAGACGTCAAACTGTGCTTCAACAAGTAAAACTCTCTTCTTAACTGGCATCCCAGACAAACTCAACACCTTTCCTTGCCAACCGAGTAAGGGGTGCTGCTTTAGCGGAAAAGTCTTTGACGAAACGTCGGTAATAGCCTGCCAAACCCAGAAAGCTGTGAATCTCGTCGACAGTAGTCGGCCTAGCCCATAAACTCATAGCATCAATCTTAGCAGTCGAAATATAACGGCGTAGGTTTGCATCTCGGTTCCCCAGGTATGTTTCCCAGTTAATTCAGTTGTTTCGTTGGGCCGTTAGGGTAGTTTTAGCCTTCAGAGGCATCTTGGTCATTTTACCCTAGGGTTAGCTTGGTAATCCATGGAACTTCAGGGTCGTTTCTGCATTTATTTTAGTTACGGGCTATTTTTGTAATTTCAGGTCAATAAGGCTATTTTTGCAAGGTTTGGAAAGAAAAGCTTGTTAAAGGTTGTTTAATTAAAAGAAAAGAAATGAAAAGGTTTTTAGTTAAGGAATTTAAAGAAGGGATTTGTTTAGTTAATCGATAAAAAATGCCCAGGTCTCCAATCGATTCCTCAATCTTCCCTTCTCCCTCTCAATCGACTTCTTCTCCTTCTTCTTCCTCTTGCCAAGATCAACCAAGCCCTACCCGAGCCACCCTTCATCATCGATCAGCCTCTTGTCACCAAGGTCACTCGCACCGAGCAGCACAGACGGTCGCACGCATCGCAGCCCATACCGTCCCAGTCACCGAGTCGGTCAGCCCCTCGACGATTGCAGTAGCGATCTACCCCATACACGCGTCCTAGCAACCGATTGGTCCCTGTCCGAGCTATACAGCCCCTCGTTTCACCCGTGCGTTGCCTCCACTTTGCGCTCGCCATCGCAGCTCCACGGCCAGACGCACAGCCCTCGGCCATGCCTCGTCCTCGCGTGCATGATCGTAGCCCCATGATCGCGATTCTTCGCCTCCTCGCCGTGCTGCACCACAGCTCGCCTTCGACTTCGTCGTGCCGTGTAGCCAAGTAGCCTTCCTGTCGCAGCCTCTTACACATGCCGAGACCTTTGCTGTCGAGGCTTCGTCCTTCGATTCTGGTATTTCTTATTTCCCGATTCTTGTACCCTGGATTGCCTAGTCTGTTTTAGCTACCTTAGATATTAATTGTGTGTTGCTATTGTTGTGCCTAGGTTGAATTTTGTATTAGTTCTACAGCTCAAGGAGCAAAGCTATTTGTTGTCTATTCCCGTTTTTCAGGTAAGGATTCCTTGTCGGGGTTGTGTGGACCCTACGCTTGCCACTGATTTCATCTTGGTTGTATATTAATGTTTTATTGAACATGTTAGTGGATAAGTTCTTGATTGTCTGTTACTGTTTTACTGAACATGTTAGTGGATAGGTTCTTGGTTATCTGTTACTAATTTATTGAACATGTTAGTGGATAGGTTTTTTATTATCTGTTATTGTTTTACTGAACATGTTAGTGGAGAGGGTTGCTTTAACTTGTCTGATAAGACCTGTCATGTAGAATGTTGTACCCTGGATTGCACTATTCTGTTGCAGTGGCTGTTATGCATTTATGAATATTCGTATTCTGATGGTTTATTGGGCCATGTGGTTGATGAACTCTGTTAGCTCCAGGGTGCTTTCTGTTTAGCTAGATCCTGTTAAGTTGTCATCATCCAGGGGCTTATAGTGGACTAACGTATGTGTCCCCACCGGTCGAGTTTGTGAGGACAGATTCCTCTCCTGGCAGCTGGGTGTGGAGTAGCTACCACTCTGACAGAAGCCTAGTATGTGGTCTGCTAGAGCGGGGTCCTTTCCTTAGTGAAAGCCTACCTTGGGACGGCCTTAGTTTCAGGCGTTGGTGTGTACAGGCTGCAACAGTAGGGTGCCGAGGGCCTCCCACCTGCTATGGATTAGTGAACACGTTTCCGAGTCTTAGGCATGCGTACCTGGACTGATATAGTTTGTGTAGGCCTACATTTTTTCGATTTGCAGCAGCATGCGGTACACACATATGTACATTAGAGGTTGGGAGGAGAGCTCCCTCGGGATAGTGTATCAGTACACCTTTCCATTCAGTTTAGAGCCAGACACTTGGGTACTCTCCCAAGTGTCCATGATCTGCATAGTGAGTTGATCACCTTAGCCGAGAGTTAGAAGCTCTCGAGATTCTAGAGTTGTGTTGATAACTCATTCTGGGATCCACAGTGGATCCTTTAGCCGAGAGTTAGAGACTCTTGAGGTTCAAGCATACTATTGGTTGGACTTGTTGTGAGAATGCTTGCATGATTGTTTAGCTTACTTGTATGCTAGGATGCTAGATGATGTGACTTTGTACTCACCTTTATTTCGGTGGTTTTTTCCACCAGGTAACTTGGGACGGCACCGGGACGCGAGAGGAGGAGCTGATGGATCATGGGAGTCTGCTGTCCAGTCTCGCATTTTATTATTTTGTCAGAATGTAGTCAAGAACTTAGTGCCGTTTTCTTTTACATTTATGTTTTGAATACGTTTTAATAATCTCTAGCTAGAGGCTCAACTCTCTTTTTAATTTTATGAAATGATTTGGTGAACTATTTCTGAATGGACAAAACAGGCATTTGTTTTATTTGTTTTTATTTTTAAGTTTTTACTTGAATGTATTTGAACCATGCATGCTGAGTAAGAACCGAGTTTAGGACTGTTTTAGAGTCGGGTTCTTATAGTTGGTATCAAAGCTCAGAGTCATAGATTCTGTAGACTGACCTACTGAGTTAGGTCGTTTGTTCCCATGATCATTAGCACTCCAACAGCCGTTAGGTATGTCAAAAGTTAATTTTTTAAGGGTTTTTGTTTACAGTACTTGCATCTAGCATACATGTCCTAACTTGTTGTTGGTAGTGCTGGTTCGAGCATGGACTAACTCAGTGTGGTTTGGGTGTAGATCGCGAGAGATGCTGATTACACGCAGTGAAGCTGGAACGTCAGCTGCCGCCAACAGAGGTGGTGGCATCGAGCCAGATGTAGAGGAGACCACGTCTAGAGCTGCTCCGGCTGTTAGGCCACCTTTGGCCCCGACTGTTGTATTGCTTAGAGGAGGAGCAGAGACTGTTCTGCCTCAGAGTAGTACTCTTAAAGCGGAGTTTACGGTCGCCATGCGTGAGATGGTTACGAGTATGTTTGCTGAACAGAGAGTAGAGACTCAAGCCCTTTTGGCAGCACAATAGGCAGAGACCCGAGCACAGATGGCCCAGTTTTCCCAGCTATTTCAGCAGGCACCACCTGGTGGTACAATCGTTCCTCTAGCAGGGCAGAGAGTGCCTCCAGCTCTACCAGCTCCGCAGGAACCAGTTGTTGAGCCAAAAATTTCTAAGGGAGCTACCGAGGGCGGTAAGTGGCTTAAGGATTTTGTTAAGTGGAAACCCAGGGAGTTTGTTGCATCTGAGAACCCACTAGAAGTAGCAAAATGGCTAGTCCATTTAGAGTACATTTTCTGAGTTATGGGCTTCCCAGATGTGCAGAGGCTGAGGTGTGCAGCACACGTGTTGACAGAGACAGCCATCTGGTGGTGGCAGTCCACTGACCGGGCCAGACCTGTAGGGTCCCCACCAGCCACTTGGGATTTCTTCAAGAACAAGTTCATGACTCAGTACAGTAGTGAAGAAGCCAAGCAAGAGATGGTAGAGGCTTTTGCAAATCTGAAACAGGGTGATGACAGTATTACCGGTTATGAGAAGAGGTTCTCAGAGCACACTTATTTTGCTTCAGAACTAATTGCTATAGAGGAACTAAAAATTAAGAAGTTCATTAGTGGACTTAGGATTGAGGTTGCTCAAGATGTTCGAGCACTCGCTCTAGAGACTTATGCTAGGACCGTGGCTTTTGTCAAGACTTATAACAGAAAGTATCTAGTTGTGAGAGCCCCTACTGTAGCAGTTCAGAGTGTGGCAACCAGTCCGGGGCAGAAAAAGAAGTTTGAGTCATCTAAGACTTCCTGGCAGGGAGGCTAGCAGCAGCGCCGTCAGGACCAGCTCCATGGTAGAGATCAGAGATGACAGCAGAGTCGTCAGCAGGGCGCAGTTAGACAGCCACCTCAAGGCAAGACTTGTGGCAGAGTTCATTATGGTCTATGTGGAGCATCGCCCAGGGCATGTTACAAGTGTGGAAAGGAGGGGCATATTGGCAGAGTGTGCCTACATGTTGGAACAGATGCTAAACCGGCTTAGCAGTAGCGCCGTGTGTTTGCTACAACTCGGTAGAAGGCCGAGAAGATCGATGCAGCTATCGCAGGTACATTACTTATCTTAGACCATTATGCATATGTACTATTTGATTCGGGCTCGACCCATTCGTTTATCTCTACACTATTTTTCAGTCAATCTTGTTTGGAACTTGAACCTTTAGGGTTTGAGTTGTGTGTTGCAACTCCTTCAGGAGTTAGTATACTTGCTAGTGAGAAAGTTAGAGACGGCTGGATCGTGGTATCAGGAGAGCTGTTAGTAGCCACCCTTATAGTTCTGCCTACGAGTGGCTTTGATGTTATTCTTGGCATGTAGTGAACCCCGCATTGATCGATTGTCACCAGAAAGAAGTTGAGTTCAGGCCGCCCAAGAAGCAGAGTTTCAAGTTTCACGGTGTCCAAAGCGAAGTATGTCTGCCGTTGATTTCTGGGTTGAAAGCTCGTTGTTTGTTAACTCGAGGAGCTTGGGTTATTTGGCAAAGTTGTCTGTGGAAGGTCGCCCTTCGTTGACTGTTGATCAAGTACCAGTGGTTCAGGAGTTTGCAGATGTGTTTCCTAAAGAGTTATCAGGTTTCCCCCCACAGAAGAAGGTTGACTTCACTATTGAGCTCGAGCCGGGACTCTCCCTATCTCGAAGGCACCGTACTTATGGCTCCAGTAGAACTGAAAGAGTTGAAGGTACAGTTACAGGAGATGTTAGACAAAGGGTTCATCCACCTTAGTGTGTCCCCATGGGGAGCCCCTGTTTTGTTTGTAAAGAAGAAGGAGGGTACGGTGCGCCTTTGCATAGATTACCGAGAGTTAAACAAGGTTACAGTGAAGAACAAGTACCCTTTTCCTCTTATTGATGATTTGTTTGATCAGTTTCAGGGAGCTTCTATGTTCTCCAAGATAGATTTGAGGTCTGGTTATCATTAGTTGAGGATCAGGGATGCAGACATTCCCAAGACGTCGTTCAGGTCGAGGTATGGTCATTACGAGTTTGTGGTTATGTCCTTCGTGCTGACCAATGCTCCTGCAACATTTATGGACATGATGGATAGAGTGTTCAAGGCATTCTTATACAGCTTCGTCACCGTGTTCATAAATGACATCTTGATTTATTCTAAGACTAAGGAGGATCATGCTTCGCATCTGAGACAAGTGTTGACAACGTTGAGAAAGAATCAATTGTATGCCAAATTCTTCAAGTGTGACTTCTAGTTAGAGAAAATGGCCTTCCTTGGTCACGTGGTTCTATAGATGGCATAGCAGTGGACCCTGCTAAGGTTGATGCTGTGAGTTCTTGGTCTAGGCCGACTACCGTCTCTGAGATACGTAGCTTTCTAAGTTTGGCAGGCTATTATCGACGATTCGTCAAGAACTTTTCTGCTAAAGCAGCACCCCTTACTCCGTTGACGAGGAAGGGTGTCGAGTTTGTTTGGGATGCCAGTTGGGAAGAGAGTTTTGCTTTGTTGAAGCACAGTTTGACGTCTGCACTACTGTTATCAGTTCTAGAGGGTACAGGTGGTTTTGTAGTTTACAGCGATGCTTCCAAGTTTGGTTTGGGTTGCGTTTTGATGCAGCATGGTAGAGTGATTGCTTATGCTTCTCGTCAGCTGAAGCCCTGCACGTAAAATTATCCGACTCATGTTATGGAGTTGGCAGCAGTTGTCTTTATACTAAAAATTTAGAGGCATTACTCGTACTGTGAAAAGATTCTAATGTTTATGAACCACCAATGTCTTAAGTACTTCTTCACTCAGAAGGAGTTAAACATGAGGCAGAAGAGATGGCTTGAGTTAGTTAAAGACTATGACTGCGAGATTTTGTACCATTCGGGTAAGGCCAATGTTGTGGATGACGCCTTGAGCAGAAAGACGTCGCATTATGTAGCTTTGTTGAGTTCCCAGCTTCCATTGTGGAAAGAGTTCGAACGAGCTGGTATAGCAGTGTTGTTGGGAGAGGTTACAGCCAGGGTAGCTCAGTTGACTGTTCACCCTTCGATTAGATAGAGGATCATTGATGGCCAGCTGAGTTATCTCGAGTTGAGCAGATTGATTTCCAGGGTTTAGACAGATAGAGATTTTGATTTTGTGGTAGCACCTGATGGTGGTTTGAGATTTAGAGGACGCCTTTGTCTGCCAGCAGACACTGGACTGCGAGTTGAGTTACTCATTGAGGCTCACAGTTCCCCGTTTACTTGGCACCCAAGGGGTACCAAGATGTATCAAGATCTTAAGCAGACCTTCTAGTAGAGCAACATTAAGATAGAAATTACAAAGTTTGTTAGCCGGTGTCTCACTTGTCAGCAAGTGAAAGCTCCTAGACAGAAACCCGCAGGTTTGTTGCAACCCCTGAGCATGCCTCAGTGAAAGTGGGAGGAGATCTCTATGGACTACATTTCTGGGTTGCCAAGGACACCGAGAGGGTTTACTCAGATTT
This sequence comes from Sechiopsis laciniata, assembly GCA_037833695.1. Classification (NCBI taxonomy): domain Eukaryota; kingdom Viridiplantae; phylum Streptophyta; class Magnoliopsida; order Cucurbitales; family Cucurbitaceae; genus Sechiopsis; species Sechiopsis laciniata. The sequence continues at coordinate 7,398 of JBBMKA010018458.1, read as the reverse complement.
GGGTTATTGTTGACTAGTTGATCAAGAGCGCGCACTTCATCCTCAATAGGATCACTTATACTATGGAGCCGTGGGCACAGTTATTGTTGGAGTAAATCGTTCGGTACCATGGGATACCAGCAAAATTATGTCTAATCGGGACTCTCAGTTCACTTTTCGTTTTTAGAGGGCACTTCAGAAAGGTTTGGGCACTGAGTACAGTTTCAGTACCGTGTATCATCCGCAGACAGATGGCAAGACGGAGAGGGTGAATCAAATTTTAGAGGATATGTTACGAGCCTGTGTGTTAGATTATCCGGGCAGTTGGGACCAGTATCTTTACTTGATGGAGTTTGCTTACAATAACAGTTACCACGCGATGATTCGGATGGCTCCATTCGAGGCCTTGTATGGTAAGCGTTGTAGATCTCCAGTGTTCTAGGAAGAGGTTGGGGACAGACAGGTTTTGGGTCCCGAGTTGTACAGATGACTAATGACGTAGTTTAGAAAATTAGGGCTCGTATTTTGACAGCGCAGTGTAGACAGAAAAGCTATGCCGATGTTCGGTGTAGAGACTTAGAGTTTGAGGTGGGTAAGCATGTGTTTTAGAAAGTGGCACTGAAGGGTGGTGTTTTGAGGTTTGGTAAGCGTGGAAAGTAGAGTCCCAGGTTTGTGGGCCCCTTTAAGATCCTTGAGTGGATCAGTTCAGTTGCTTACCGTTTGACTTTGCCCCCGTCTCTGGCAGTAGTGCATAACGTTTTCCATGTGTCGATCTTATGACAGTATGTAGTAAACCCATCTCACATCATTGATTCTGAGCCGTTAGAGCTGAATAAAGATTTGACCTTTCAGGAAAAGCCAGTGCGGATTCTAGCTTGAGAGCGCAAGACTTTACGTAACTGGGAAATCAATTTGGTTAAGGTACAATGGAGATGTCAGAAAGCAGAAGAAGCAACTTGGGAGTTAGAGAATGAGATGCAAACTTATTACCCAGAGTTGTTTTAGTCTTAGGGACTTTTGGGGACGAAAGTTATAAAAGAAGGGAGTATTGAAATGGCCTAAGTTTTCATCCTGGTTCCCCAGGTATGTTTCTCAATTAATTCGGTTGTTTCGTTGGGCTGTTAGGGCAATTTTAGCCGTCAGGGGTATTTTGGTCATTTTACCCCTAGGATTAGTTTGGTAATCCATGAAGCTTTAGGGTCGTTTTTGCATTTATTTCAGTTGCGGGCTATTTTTGTAGTTTCAGGTCAACAGGGCTATTTTTGCAAGGTTTAGAAAGAAAAGCTTATTAAAGGTGGTTTAATTAAAATAAAAGAAATTAAAAGGTTTTTAGTTAAGGAATTTAAAGAAGGGATTTATTTTGTTAATCGACAAAAAATGCCCAGGTCTCCAATCGATTCCTCATCTTCCCTTCTCCCTCTCAATCGACTTCTTCTCTTTCTTCTTCTTCTTGCCAAGATCAACCAAGCCCTAGTCGAGCCACTCTTCATAGTCGATCATGCTCTTGTCGCCGAGGTCACTCACAACGAGTAGTATGGATGGCTGCACGCATCATAGCTCACATAGTCTTGGTCGTTGAGCCAGTCATCCCCTCGACGATCACAATAGCGATCTGCCCCATATGTGCGTGCCAGCCATCGATTAGTCCCCGTCTGAGCCATGCAGCCCCTCTTTTCACGTGCGCATTACCCTCACTTTGCCCTCGCCATCGCAGTTGTATGGCCAGATGTACAGCCCTCAGCCACGCCTCGCCCTCGCATGCGTGATCGCAGCCCCCCGATTGCTGTTCCTCACCTGCTCGCCGTCGCACAACCGCTCGTCTTCGCCGTGCCGTGTAGCCCAGCGCACTCAGCCACAGCGCAGCAGCCTTGCTGCTGCAGCCCCTTGCTCTTGCCGAGACCCTTGCTGCTGAGGCTTCGTCCTTCGGTTCAGATATTTCCTATTTTTTGAGCCTTGTGCGCTAGATTGCCTAGTCTATTTTAGCTACCTTAGATATTAATTGTGTGTTATTGTTGTCTATTCCTGTTTTTCAGGTAAGGATTCCTTGTCAAGGTTGTGTGGACCCTACGCTTTCCACTGATTGCATCTTGGTTGTTTGTTACTGTTTCACCTAACATGTTAGTGGATAGGTTCTTCATTATCTATTATTGTTTTACTAAACATGTTAGTAGATAGGCTCTTGGTTGTCTGTTACTATTTTACTGAACATGTTAGTTGATAGGTTCTTAATTGTCTGTTACTATTTTACTGAACATGTTAGTGGAGAGGGTTGTTGTGACTTGTTTGATAGGACTTGGCATGTAGAATGTTTTACCCTGGATTGCACTATTCTGTTTGCAATGGCTGTTATGTATTTATGATTATTCGTATTCTGATTGTTTATTGTGCCATGTGGTTGATGAACTCCGTTAGCTCTAGGGTGCTTTCTTCTTAGCTAGATCCTGTTAGGTTGTCATCATTTAGGGGCTGAGAGCAGACCAACGTATGTGTCCCCACCGATAGGATTTGTGAGGACAGATTCCTCCCCCGGCAGCCAGGCGTGGAGTAGCTACCACTCCGGTAAAAGCCTAGTCTTTAGCCTACTAGAGCGGGGTCCTTTCTGTAAAGACCCGACCTAAAAATGGTCCTAAACCTGGCCTTTACTCAGCATGCATGAATAAAATGCATTTAAGATAAAGTATACAAATCCAAGTGCTTTGAAATTAAAAACATTACATTGTTAAACAAAATAAGTTCCTAGCCAGTTTTTAAGCAAACAATCTCAAATAGTTCAAAACACAATATGCAAAGCTTCCTATGGATTCCATGCCCAACTACATGCTGAATCAACTAAATAAAGCATAAAAATAGACAGAGTGGCGCCAGCAGCTCCCATGATCATACAGCTCCTCCTCTAGTCGTCTTGGAGCTGTCCCAAGTTACCTGATGGAAAAACCACAGAAAAATAAGGGTGAGTACAAAGGCACTCAGTAAGAATCCCCAACCAGAGTACAGTACAAAACAACGCATCATCTAGCATCCAAGCATACAAGCAAACGGTTACCAACACTAAACCCTAGAACGAGATGTCCATAAATCTCCTGGGTCATCGGAAGTCTCTAACTCCCGGCCAAGTGGTCAGCTCGAGGGTCTCTACCCTCGGCCTAAATAACCTCTCAATAGCTGGTCCTGACCATCTCTCCAAACTGGTCCTAGGACATCCAGGAGAGTACTTGGTGTCTGGCTCTAGACTCAGAAAGGAAGTGGTGTTCTCACAAACAATAGCCCGAGGGAGCTCTCTGCCAGGTGCCTAATGCGTGTGCGCCCACACCGCATGCTGTTGCAAACTGCATAAATGTGGGGGCCTAGGGACATACTATGCAAGTCCAGGTATGCATGCCTAAAGACTCGAAAGTGGTGTCACTGATCTACAGTAGCGCGAGACCCTCGGTGCTCGACTGTAGCAGCCTGAAGACCACCGACGCCTGAAGCTAAGAACCGGCCAAGGCAGGCTTACACTGTTGGTAGGGTTCCGCTCTAGTAGGCTATAGACTTGGCTTATGCCGGCGTGGTAGCTACTCCACACCCGGCTGTCGGGGGTAAGGAATCTATCCTCACAGCCCGACCGATGGAGTCACGACGTTGGTCCACTCTCAATCTCTAGATGATGACAACCTAACAAGTTCTATCTAGAAATCCCAACCCTGTTACTTATCATACAACGTGCTCAACAACAAATAACCCTAGCATGGTACTGCAAGGTTAAAACAGGAATCAAGCATGCTGGAAGAACAAACCTAGCACGGCACTAACATGTGAAAACAGGAGTCAAACAAGCTAGCAGAACAGATCAGCATAAAAGTCCATATCCACTAAACATGCTCATAACAGTATAACTAGCACATAAGAAAGCAATCAGAGAAGTCTCGCAGGGTCCACACAACCCCGACAAGAAATCCTTACCTGGAAACAAACAGAAAAGCACAACAAGTAAAATGCTCTTTGAGCTGCAGATCCAACAGCTACAACAACTAAAAATAAAAACACACTCGGGAAGGAGTTACCCAAATCTGAGAAGAGCTAGCTCGGCAGCGAGGCCTCGGCGAAGGTGAAGGCGAACTCCCGGTGAGTCTTGCTGCAAAGTGGCAAATAGCTGGGCGAAGTGTAAGCCTTGGCGAGGTTGACGAGGAACTGCGAGTCAAAGAAGACGTAGGACTCGCTGGGGTGAAACTCAAAAAACGAACGCTGCATAGGCGCTTGGCTCGGTCAAGCGAACGGATAAGGACTCAACACTGAGCATTTGCGATCTCAACTGCAAATCGACGGAGCAACAGATCTTAAAATCAGGTGATGGGAAAACCAATCAGAGAGTGAGAAGAGATCGGTGAAACGTACCTGAAGCGAACAGGCTGGCTAGCGATAATGGACGAAGGAAATCTGAGCAAGGCGAAGCTGCGACTCGACTAGATCTATGTGCCTGTGGCGAAACGAGGGCGTGCAGCAGACGAGCAGCTGAGCAAACTAATTGGCGAAGGAGAAAGGAAGAGGTCGCCTAGGCGGGTAAACTCGACTGCTCGTGCTCGGCAAAGGCGACAGGGTTTCGGTGAATGAGGAGGAAAAAGTGATTTCGGCAAGTTGGGAGAAAAAGAGAGAAAATGGGAAAAAGTGAATTTGGAGAAGTGGCTAGGTATTTATAGTGTCGGTAAAAGAGTATGGCTCTACGAGATTGCGACACGTGTCCTCAGGCGGTTCCGATTTCGAGTCCTGGCGAAGTCACCTTTTTTTTTCTTTTTCTTATTTAATCAAACAAAGGCTCCAAACTTCTCAAAAGCAATGCTAGCCCTAGGGACCTGAAACCAAAATAAAAACCCAAACTCAGCAATTAATAGAACCGTCTTGAAACCCTGGTTAATTACGAGACTACCCCTAAAGGAAAAATTACCAAAATACCCCTAGAGGCTCAAACTGCCCTAACGGCCCAACCGAACAACTGAAAAAGCAACTGAACATACCTGGAGAACCAAAATGGAAAACTGGGCCATTACACTTTCCTTGGTGAAAGCCTACTTTGAGACGACCTTAGCTTCAGGCGTTGGTGTGTACAGGCTGCCACAGTAGGGTGTTGAGGGCCTCCCACCTGCTGTGGATCAGTGAACACCTTTTCGAGTCTTAGGCATGCGTACCTAGACTGATATAGTTTGTAAAGGCCTACCTTTATTCGGTTTGCAGTAGCATACAGTATGCGCGTATGTACATTAGAGGCTGGGAGGAGAGCTCCCTCGGGCTAGTGTATCAGTACACCTTTCCATTCAGTTTAGAGCCAGACACTTGGGTACTCTCCCAAGTGTCAAGGATTAGCATAGTGAGCTGATCCCCTTAGCCTAGAGTTAGAGACTCTCGAGATTCTAGAGTTATGTTGATAACTCATTCTGGGATCCACAGTGGATCCTTTAGCCGAGAGTTAGAGACTCTCGAGGTTCAAGCATACTATTGATTGGACTTGTTGTGAGAATGCCTGTATGATTGTTTGGCTTACTTGTATGCTAGGATGCTGGATGATGTGACTTGCGTATTGTACCCCGGCTGGGGATTCTTTCTGAGGCCTTTGTACTCACCCTTATTTCTATGGTTTTTTCCACCAGGTAACTTGGGACAACACCAGGATGGCTAGAGGAGGAGCTAATGGATCATGGGAGTCCACTATCCAGTCTCGAATTTTATTATTTTGTCAGCATGTAGTTAGAACTGAGTTCCGTTTTCTTTTTCATTTATGCTTTGAATATGTTTTAATAATCTCTGTCCAGAGGCTCAACTTCCTTTTTTAATTTTATGAAATGATTTGGTGAACTGTTTCTGAATGGACAAAACAGGCGTTTATTTTATTAGTTTTTGTTTTTAAGTTTTTACTTGAATGTATTTGAACCATGCCTGCTTTAGAGTCAGGTTCTTACATGAAACCAAGTGACCTAGGAAGGCCACTTGCTATAACCAGAAATCACACTTGGAGAACTTAGCATACAACTTATTCTCTCTCAGAGCTGCTAAAACTTGCCTCAGATGCAAGGCATGGTCCTCCTTAGTCTTAGAATAAATCAAAATGTCATCTATGAACACAATGACAAACCTGTCCAAGAAAGCCTTGAACACCCTATCGATCATGTCCATAAATGCTGCTGGAGCATTAGTCAGCCCAAAAGACATGACCACAAACTCGTAATGACCATACCTTGACCTGAACGCCGTCTTGGGGATGTCTGCATCCCTAATTCTCAACTAATGATAACCAGACCTCAAATCTATTTTGGAGAACACAGAAGCTCCCTAAAGCTGATCAAACAAATCGTTAATGCGAGGCAACGGGTACTTATTCTTCATTGTAGCTTTATTTAGCTCCCTCTAGTCTATGCAAAGGCGCATAGAACCGTTTTTCTTTTTAACAAACAACACAGGTGCTCCCCACGGGGACACACGAGGGCGAATGAACCTCCTGTCTAACATCTCCTGCAATTGAACCTTCAGCTCTTTCAACTCAACTGGTTCCATATGGTATGGAGCCTTCCAGATAGGGAGAGTCCTCGGCTCGAGCTCAATTGTGAAGTCCACTCCTCTTGATGGAGGCAAACGTAGTAGCTCCTCAGGAAAAATATCAATAAACTCCTGAACCACTGGTACTTGATCAACAGTCAACGAAAGGCGACCTTCTCCAGACATCTTTGCCAAATAACCCAAGCTTCTAAAGCTAAGAAACAATGAGCTTTCAATGCAGAAATCATCGGTGGGAAAACTCCGCTCTGGACACCGTGAAACTTGAAGCTCTATTTCTTGGGTAGCCTGAAAATGACTTCTTTCTGGCAGCAATCGATCAATGCGTGATTCTTCGCTAACCAATCCATACCAAGAATAACATCAAACCCACTCATAGGCAGAACTATGAGAGTAGCTGCTAATAGTTTTCAAGATACAAGGATTTGGCCATTTCTAACTTTCTCTCTAGCAAACATACTAACTCCCGAAGAAGTTGTAACACACAACTCGAACCCTAGAGGTTCCAGTTCCAAAAAGCTTGGTTAACAAACGATACAGAGATAAACGAATGGGTCGGGCCCAAATCAAATAATGTAAATGCATAATGACCCAAAATAAGCAAGTTACTTGTGACAGCTACATCGGTCCTTTTGGCCTCCTATCGGGTCATGACAAACACGCGGCCCTGCTGCTGAGCCAGTATATTATCTGTTCCAAACTGTGGGCACGCTCTAGCAATATGCCCTCCTTACCACACTTGTAACATGCTCTAGGGGATGCTCCACACAAACCGTAACGAGTCTTGCCACAAGTTCGACACTGGGGTGGCTGTCTAACTCACTACTACAAAAAATAAGATAGTTGACGCGCACAGAACGTCAACTGTATAGTCTAGTTGACGCTTTCAAAAACGTC